>CATIWQ010066769.1:0-12151 GCA_949673415.1 Euphorbia schlechtendalii | reverse complement strand
AAAAAAATTAAGGAATTATGTTCCTTAAATATTGAATTTGGGCTGATTTATGTTTAATAATTTTTACTAGAATTTATAAGATTTTAATTTGATTATTGCCCTTAGTAAACGAGTAGAAAATGTGTCCGGGTAGATTGGCGCCCATAAAGGGGGGGTACAGTACTGTACAAATAATTGGAGCTTTGTCTCGGGGCTTAGTGCCAATACTGTGATTACTGATTTCAGGAGCTTCGGCTTCGGGCTTTGTGCCATTATTAGGAGCTTCGGCTTCGGGCTTAATGCCAACCCCCGTATCTAATACCATTAATGATGCTTAGTTTATTTCGGGCAAATTATTATTTATGACTATAAGTAAAACATTTGGAGACGAGTTTTATATGTTTATTGAAATTGCGAAATGTGTTATCATGATTTTATTTAATCATAAATAAATAGTATTTTTGTTTGTATTTTAAATGTTTTGAAATTGGAATTAGTGTACACTACTAAGAAAATTGCTTAGCGTGTAGTTGTTTTCTACACGCTGATTCAGAAGCTCTGTAGATAGAGTGGGCCGAAGTGATATAAGTGGATCAGCTTAAAGAGTACAATAAGGGAAAAGACTCAAGGTGGATTATTATTTTCATGTAACAGTTTGGTCTGTAAAATAATGGCATGTACTAGTTAGTATGAGGAGTGAATACTGCATTTTGATAATATTTGGAGTTTTCTAATATGAATATTGGAAATAAATTTGTTTAAGTATTAATGTGAAATATGGTGAATTGATAAGTTACTGTTATAAGTTACTGATAGTTACTGTTACCGTGACACTCCCGATCCGAGGGTGTTACAAAAATATTATTTTAAATGTTATTTTTTCATTAGTTACGGTTTACCATGTTAATATGAAAATGAACAATGTTTGTATTTATTAAATATCATTACTTGAAATGTCATTGTTGAGCTGGAATTACGTGATACTCGTAGATACTCGCGCTGGTGCGGAATGGGTGTGAAAAAATCCTCAAAGAACTAAATGGAGAATTCTCGAACCCGCACCCGAAAAGCATTGGTGTGGAGTGAGGATGGTACTACCCGTCCCAAACCCGACCCGTTGACATCCCTAACCATAATATTCGTTGGAAATAAAACACATTTCGTTGATGATTAATATTCTTCATTACACATTTGGAGCTTATATAAATGTAATCATATAATTGAAATTATTGCCTTTCTTTTCTTGTTAACCTTTTTAGAAATTTGGCGGCAAACGTGGTTTATTATTTTCAAATATAAGGTGTGATATTGTTTTCCTTTTCTAGAAGTTAGGTCCTAGTATTTTGAATTAAATATGATTCTTTATAATTTCTTAGCACTTTCTCTCCCATGTTGAGAAGAAAAATATTAAAATGATGTTTTCTTAGCAAATTCTTTGCGTCTTTAAATTCGCTATATATAGTTGACAAAACAAATATTCCATTTATAATTATCCAACTGAGACTGATGAATTGCCCCACATTAACATAGATTGCTTATGCATCCTGAAGACATGTAGGCAAAAATAATATTTTTTGCTAAAAAGTACGGATAAAAATCTCTAAATACATACTTAACTGTATAGCCAATTATAGTTTATTATTAAATAATTTTTATAATACCGCAGTTCAATAATAGGTATCTACCGGCCTTTAGGATCCAAGTAAAATGATACTCCCTCTATTTTTAATATTTTTCATCAAAACAAATAGAACATTTATTACATTACTAAAATCACTAATTTTTCACTTTTACCTTATAATGAAATTTCTTTTCTTCAGAATTCAAAATTAGTTATAAAAAAATAGGTGCCTTGATGGTTACATACTGAGCTTGTAATAACACAAAATAGTGGATTGTACGATAAGAAAATTCTAGCCGGCTTGGATCCTCATCTCCTACATCTGTAACTTTGTTGGCTAGAGAGAGAGAAAGTCTAACAAGGCTGTGAGCGGACGACACGGAGCGGTGGATCGAGAGCGCACGGAATGAGAGGCGCAGTCCACCGGGGTGTTTAAAAAGCACTGAGTCGGGAACTCTAGAAAGTTTGGGTAGATAAAGCGAAAAAATTTTAGATGGGTCAAACTCGAATCCGCTATCTCTTAGTTTAGAGTCGCAACCTGGATTAGCTCTTTCCAGGAATTAGAGTCCTGTGAGGCTTAACGTCCGGGGGACGACCCATTAAGACATAGAGATTCGGGTCCGGGATAAGTTGCTTATTTCTTAAGTGATTACATTATATTACATCTACAGAAAACCGTATTCTCTTAATTGTGCATATTCGCACTTAGGTCGCTTTTTGAGTTATTATGCATGATTTAACGTGCATATGGAAAATAATAAAACCACACATAAAGCAATAAATAAATGCAGAAAGTAAATGCGGAAAAATAAATATTACGAAAATTACAAAATTCGGGGGATGCAACCACCTGCCTAATCTATTAATTACAATTCTCGTAAAAATATTTACAATACCCGTAGGAAAAATAAATTCCTAGGCATACATCTAACCTGCATCCACAAAGGTTAGCACGAGATACGACACATATGTTCGATTTGATTTTGAAAAGGCCCGTGTAGCCTAATTAAAACATCGATAGTTTAAAGTTATTATTCTAAATAAAAATGGTTCATTTTTATTCACACGTATGCTGGTCAATTTTATTAGTGAAAATGACTGCATAGTAAAATGTGATGCATGTTATCCGGGAATAATTTGTATTCCCTTCGTGGGGGTAATCTAACATAAATAAAAAATTAAAAGAAATAGAAGAAGAGAAATATTACAACATTTACAATAGTAATAGATAAGACAGTTCCTAGGTTCACAAATAAAACCAGAAAAAGATGAAGCAGATGAGAGCACGGAATCCTCAATTCTAGGAACTCAGAGGCTTACCCTTTCGGCGTGAATCCACTTCGGCATATCTGTATGATCCCCGGGAGCGTTCCTCGTTCGTTTAGATTTAGTCGTGGTTTAACTGGAAATTAAGTATTTATTTATCCAAAAAATAATCAGCCTTGGGTTCTAAATTTATTTTAGACTTGAGAATATCTGACGAGTTAAGAAGAAAAGTAGATGAAGAATATTTGATTTGAAGATGAAGAGTTTTGGAATCCAAACGTGTTTTAGATCCGAATTATTTAAGAAAATAGTTTGTAGTTTTTTCCTCTGAAAATCAGATTTTTCTACTGAAATTTTGAGCCCCTTTAAATCCAAAAAGGTCCGACTATTTATAGGAAAAATCCCGGAAATCCAAAAAATGCAAGAAAATTTGGCGAGGTAACCAAACCAAAGGGTCTGGCGAGGTTACCAGGGAGTCTGGCGACCTCGCCAGACTCATTGGCGAGGTCGCCAGGGCGAGCCTCGCCAAATATTGGCAACGCAGGTTCCGGACCCGCTTTTCTGTGACTTTTTCGGATTTTTTTGTGTATTTTCATATTTTTTAATTAATTTCTGAATTAAAGGAAAAAAATAGAAAAGTCCTTTTAAATTTAGAGACTAGGAAGACTCACATTTGAAGATTATCGGACGGTCGAATATCGTGTGATTCAAGGATAAAAAGGATAAAAATCCCGAAAAACCGTCATCATTGAACGCGCGAGCTAGTACAAAGTCTCGTGCTCACAAAGGCTCACCCTTTTACCTTTGTTTTGTTGTCTTTTTTGTTCTTAATTTTTCAATTTTGACTTTCGATAAAAAAATATGTATCTACTACTTTTTAATCATCTACTACACGAGCGTCTTTTTCAATCAAGGATTCTTTTGCTACATAGCTCAAATTCGATAGTTTTACAACTGAATTGGATTTCATCTACCTTTAGACAAAATAATTGTTCCTATTTCACATTAAACACCCGATCTATCTCTGTTCAACAAGGTCGTTTCAGATCTGCAACACTTGTTGATGTTATGGTTTAAAGACATGTTCTAATGGTTTTGGAATTTCGAAAGCGTTAGCTGAAAATTAAGAAAATAAAGTTGCAACATTTACCAGATTAAGTTTTGCCTAAGGAAATGTTTGTCTTGTCGCGAAAGCAAATTTATTTTTTTATTATGTGTTCTTTTGGTGTTTTAACTCTTTTTTAATGTTTAAAGTAGTTTATGAATTGTCTATGATAATCAATCTGTGAATAATGCTACACAATTGTTAGGTAAAACAGTTGATTCTTTGACATGTAGGGGGACTAGTCCACCTTTGATTTGAATTGTTATTACATCTAGCTAATTTGATTTGATATAATAAACTAACTATATTTTCAGTGAAAAAAAATTCACTTTCTTCTTAATTATAAACTTTTTTATTTTATTTTATCTCTTTCCTAATTAGTATAATATTAAATTAGAAAAATATGTTAGACATTTGCATAATATTTTAATTTGACAAAGAAAGCGAAACAAAAAGTTTACTAAAACTAATGAAATGAAACAGAGGAGTATACGATACAAATAAACAAAATGGGCCTTTTGATAAAAACTGTAATTAAAAATTACAGATTGATTTTGTAAAACTAGGAATTGAATTCACCAACTCTCACGTTTTGATAGAGTGTTTTACTAATTAAATATAATTCCCCTCGATATTGATATTTTACGCAATATTTTTTTTTCATTTTATTTATCATTTTAAAAAACCAATACAAAATGTAACACTTTCTCCTAATTTGCCCTTACTATTAATTAGGAAAGAAATAAATTAGAAATGAAATTATAAGATAACAATTAAAAAGAAAAAAACTTCATAATAAAATAAAAAGGAATAAATTAACTATTTTAATAGTTTAATAAATGTTTTATTGGTTAAATAAAAATAATGAAATGACAATGTTTGAATAGCGGAGGAAGTTTTTAATGCTTATTTTTATCTTTCTAATAATAATAATAATAACTACAATGCAGATGAAAAAAAAAGGAAATGGAACGAGCAGAGTGAAACCCTTTCTTTGATTACCTTCCCTGCCGGCGGCCACCAATGCCGCCAACATGTCTATGACTTCTCATCCACCATCGATTCGTTATGATAGTATCCACCTGATACTAAATTGTGACTTTTTTTTTCGAAATCACCTGCTGGTTTGAATTATTTAATTTCAAAAGAAATTGCACCAAAGCAATCTTTTGCTTCGGTCCTTGCTGGAAACCAAAAGGAAGCTTCGGTTGCCTACTTGTCTCTCAAGTTTAGACTGGATAATTGGAACCTATCCAAAATCATGGTGAAAAAAAATGTTTTATTGGTTAAGAATGATGCTGTGACCTCTAAAGATTTAGGTTCGAATTACATTCGAAGTAGGTCTGGGTATTTTTCTTAATGTAAGCCAAACGAGACAAATATTTTTTTAAAAATTTTATTCCATGTGTTAGTCTGTGTATAAAAGTGGGGAAATTATATTAAGGACCAGGTCCAAAGTACCAGATCTTTGCACGCTTGCCATGTATCCTTAAAGTGAATTTATGATTTTTACTTTTCTATTGTTATATTCACTTTTGGAACACATAGTAAGCATGTAAGGATCCGGTCCTTTAAATATGGTCCTTAATATAATTGTTCTCTATTTTCTAATTTTACGGTGAACTAAGCAAATAGCTGTCTGTGTTATTTTTTTATTTTTTACATGCTTAATGTTTGTGAAATATCTGTAAGCATTGTTAATAAATCTGTTAAATATAGTAAAATATTGGTGGAAAATCCCAACAAAAGAGACATTATATAAAGTGGGGGTAGATAACAATATGAACCTCCAGACAAACACAATTGCCTTCTTACGCAGTTCCCACTTTCTATAGTATACTTGGTTTAAATCTTTTGCTAATATTAAAATTTAGAATCACAATAACTCTAATGAATGAGTTTGAAGCAGTAATTAACAACCTGAACGCGAATTATTACATATACAGTGAATAAGCAAATACAATCCGACAGAAATTTTAATACTATTCTAAATTCTGCTTAAACAAGCAGTCCATATGAGTTAGTAGCTGCAATGAATAAATTAATACAAAGATTAAAATGTATATAATCACTCACAAATAGAATGAAACTGAAATTAAAAAAAATCATCCGAAAGGTTACTCCAAAACTGATCATCTGTCTCATTCTCAACTGATGAAGTACAAGTAGAAGATGCATTGTTGGAGTAAATATGGCCATTACTGTCTTCACCACTACTACTTTTCATCTTTATATTCATAGGATTTCGGGAAGTTGATTGATCACCATTACTATGATTAGAATTAGGATTCCAAGTGTAAGTATTTTGTATAATTGTGGCATCTTTGCCAGTCAGTTTCTGAACAATTGCTTGGAATTCAGAAGCATGGATTACTCTAACTACAGTTGGATTAGAAATGTAAGTGATCTTTATTGGCTGCTTCTTAATTTTTTTTCTGGGTTTGTGAATGTTGGGTTGCTGCAAATACTGCTCGTTGAGCTTCCCGATTGATTCGGTGAAATTTGAAAATAATCTAGAATATAAGAATAGGATATAGAATTTAATTTTGATGATTTAGGTGTAATAAATGAAAGGATTAATATAGATGGTAATGAAAGAAATGGGACTAAGCCTCTAAGAAGCATACACGTGGTTAATTAAGGTTCGTCAATGGCTGCTTATTGAAATATTTAATTAATTAGGTTTACAGGCGCAGTCATAGGCCAGGCTTCACATGCGGCTACTCTTTTCTATTATTTGATCTAAATCATTTTTTATACTTTCTTACCACTTTCTCACCCTTGTTGACAAAACAAATACTATATTTCAACAAATTAATGATACTTTCGTATACCCATTCTTTTTCACATTTAAAATAGCCATCTATGTATATTTGGGGTACAATTTTTGGATAGTTATAGTTACGTTGAATTTGTTTTTAATAAAGTATATATTATTGTTCATTTTATTATCATTGAATCAATCTTTACATCATTGAATCAATGTTGATAAGAGGCAAAGTAATGTGAACTTATTTTTGACAAAGTCATCGTAAAATCTACCATAAAATAATTTAGATTAATAGAAATAAGTGAATATTTTTAAATCATTTAATCATGGAATTGGTATTATGAATTAATGATTTAAGATGTATTTAAAAATTTACATGAAAAAGACGTGTCGATTCATGGAAATACATGTTGGTTCATGGAAAGACATTGTTTCATGAAAAAACATAATGACTCATAACGGTTTATGAAGAGACTTATCATTTCACGAATCATTGTATTGAATCTATAAATAGGGTTCATTTGTGCCTCTGATACACATAAATTCACAAGCAATTTTCAAAAATTTAGTGGAAGCAATAATGTCTTTGCCTTTCGATCTTACATACAAATTTTCTTATCCTACCACAAACATATTACAATTTGACTCACATACGAAAGCAGACACATGAATCAATATCTCCATTGTATCTCTTAAACGATTTTCCCGTACAAATCCCGGTGCTTTGCAGGAGAAAATATTGCTCAAGGGATAGCGTTTTGCATGTCTTGGAGATTATTAGATTGGTTATTTCTATTTTAATCAAGATTGCAATAGCTCATTCTCTACAAATTGTAATTATTTCCTTCCTAGCATTGCTACTGCCAAAATATATTTTTTTTACGGAATGAGTATTAGCGGGGAGTTCGAATATTATAAATACAAATTTTGATCAATTACTCGATAAAATTGGAAATTATTTTCTGTTTTTTACTAAGTCACTCCTCGTAGCTTATAGTAAACCGAGGTTTCATAGATAAAAAAACATAATCATTAATTTCAAGGTATAGACTATGGTAATTTTATTTTTAATAAAGTAAATCTTCTTTGTCTCTTATCATCATTGGATCAATCATCACATCATTCATCTAACAACGAAAAGTGGAAAGTCATGGAGATTTAATTTTTAGTAAAGTCACTATAAAACTTAGCTGAAACTTTCAATTATATGACATATCATGGATTTCCTGTGATAATCTACATATTGTAATTCTTTCACAAATATAATCCTAAGTCATTAGTTTGTTACATTTATAAATTTATTTTTTTTTCATAGAAAATATCCATAAACTAACCAATTAGATATAAAATATATTTAAAGTTGAAAATTTAAGTTTGTTTATTTTTTAATCAAATTATGGTGATGAGTTACTTCTAATAAATGATTATTTTAGTTGTTCGAGAGAAAAAAATTTATCACAAATCTTAACAACAAGTAATACTTCACATTTAAAACAAAGGGAATCCTTTAATATAACCGATTGCAAATTTAGAGAAAAAATTATGTTACAAAAAATTTAAGTGTGAACATTTTAATCTAACACTAAAAGTAAAAGGCTTTTATTGGGTGCTTAGAATTAAGGCTACTTTATATTTTTACGGATTGTTTTCCAGATTATTTTTCTAAATGATCAATTTTCAAGTTTTTCAAGTTGCAGTCTTGAAAAACTCTTTAAATTAATACTTCCTTCATTTCAAAATAACAAAATAACTGTCGTTTTAAGATTTCTATGCACATTTTTAAAATTTTTATCTATTTTACCCTTATTTAATGGTTATTGGAAATGATAAAAGAAATAAAGGTATCCAATTAACTTTCAAATTAACAAAAATCATAGGAGTAAATAAGTACTATTTTTATTGCTTTAATTCTTGGTATTGACAAACAATCTTAAAGCGACAGTTATTTTGAAATAGAGGGAGTAGCAAACAATTTCTAATTAGTACTAAAATCAAAATCTTTTATTCAATGTCAAAATATATTGTTCTATTAATAATTTATAAATTGAGCTTTTCATGATAATAACTCTAACAATTATGCCAAACATACCCATTGCTTTTTTGGATAAAATATTTATGTATAATTAAATTTGATTGAAATAAAAAGAAATTGGTATTTGAATGAGGTCATTTTATACTTAAATATATTTGAAAAATTATTTTAATATAACAATCTTTTAAAAACAATGTTTAAATTAATAAATAAAATCTATTAATGATTTACAAGTTATCCAAAATACATTCTTTATTCAAAAGCCTTCGGTGTGTCTTAACGTTTCGAAGGCCCTACACTAAATAAGAAATAATGGTCAGTAAAAACAAAATACTATGCTCTAAAAAATTTTAAACAAAAAATATCAATTTAAAATTCTTTATAGTTTCATATACATATAGATGCAATATTTAAAACATTTAGATCCCTTTTAGTCCTGGAGTTCATGGCACTCTGTGTCCATAATGGGTCTTACCCCTTATGTTTAGAGGGAAAACATTGGCTCATTCTACTATTACCAAAATTTAATCAACAAATCTCTGTCTGAATTCTTATCATGTTGGAACCATTCGATGAAAATTTTTAAAGTATTGTATGTGAATATTGTAATGGTTTTTATAAAATTTAATGTCCATCTAGTACAAAATCCAAACTACAAATTCAGAAAAACCCTAATCAGTATAAAATTACACACAATAACAGAATGAATTACTGGAATTGAAAGAAACAGTCTGAGAGGTTAGTCCAAAACTCAGGATCATCGGCCATATCTACTGATGAACTAGAATTACGAGTATAGCTACTACTGTCTTCACTTGTATTTTCCAGCGGAAATTGGGCAGCTGATTGATTACAATTATTATATTTAGGATTAGGAATGGGAATGGGATTCCAACTGCAAGAATCTTGTATAATTTTGGCATCTTTTCCTGTGAGTTGTTGAACAATGGATTGAAATTCAGAAGCACTGCTTAGTGTAAACTTTGTTGGATTTGAAATATAAGTTATCTTTATTGGTTTTCTCTTCTGAATTTTGGGCCGTTGTGGCTGAAAATGTTGCTTTCCCATTAATTCACTCAAAATAATAATGATAATAATAGTACTAATAATAATTAATAAATCAATCAGAAGGTAGAAAGAGAGATGAATTTTGGGATGAGATATTAATGGGTTTATATAGGGTGAAGGAAGAAGCTTCCCAGAAGCTTGGATTTATTATAAACTAAAAAGAAGACAAAATTGGAAAACCAGTTAGTTAAAGAAATTCCAGGTTCTATTATGGCTGCTTAAGTGTGCTTGTTGTACTTTCAAGCCGCAGTCGTGCTTCAAAACAACGAGTACAAAATTTGTTCTAATAAAATATTTGTGTTTATTCATCTGAAACATCACCTGTTTAACAATTAAAAATATGCACTTTTCTTTTTATCTATCTTTAATGGGAATCCCTTAATTCTAGAATCAGTTACTTTTGCGAACGTGGTGCTACAATTTTGAAACTAAATTGATTTCTTTTTTAAATTAGCATGCTCAAGCTTTCTTAGCAATTTCTGTCTAGGAAATAAAAGAATATTTTATGTAAACTACCGTTAATATTTTCTGTGCTGTTTCTTCTTAGCAATTTCGCTTCTTGATACCAATTATTTATTAACAGTTTCCAAAACAAAATTTTTTGTCTCACGGTGATGCAAACAATAAAATGTTGGATTTAACAATAAAATAACTTTTACCACAAAAACCTCAATTAGTAACTGGTATTTGATGACCCAGTAACGTATGTTGTGTATTGACCCTCCAAGATCTAAAATTGGACCTAACAAAACCCTCGATGATTAAGTGTTTGAAAATTAAGAAGCGAACCTCCATCTTTAGGCTTATAAGGGTATTTATAGAGCAAGAGTGACCTTGCCGGTGACCTATCTTTGCATTAAAATCTTATCAAATTTTGACATAAAATAAAAATCGATGGTAATTCTTTTACATAAATTTAAATAAGTATATTTAGCAATGAACTACTATTCATTTTTCAGCAGCAACATGCAACAAGTATTTAATTGCTAAAAATACTTATTTAACTATGTTTTAGTGTGAAAAATTTTCAAGAGTGCAAATTTTGAAAAAAAATATTTTAAAAAAATTCTAATTAAGCTCGGTTAAGGCAATTTAATTGAAAAATGTATTCAATAATCAACCTAAAACAACAAAGTAGTGCCATTCAAGAAAAAATTGACAAATGCCATGTTTAGTCATATCTTGGCTTCGTCACGATTGATGTCTTAGTTTAAGATTAAGATTGCATTTACAAACTTTAGATATTCTAATTTCGTGTCACATCCGGAACATTACAAGAGTTTTTTATTTATTTAAAATAAATGCAAAATGATTTTTAAAAAGATGATATGCCGTCTAATAATGTTTAAAATCTCTAAAATAAAATATACAATTTTGAGCTTGTTTGTTACAATATAAGAAACAAAATCACCACCAAAATTAATATACTAATATTTTCTGAAATTGGTATGCTCCGTTTTCTTATATAAGAATATAAGAAAATCAAAATAAGAATAGTTGACATCCACGTCAAGGTTAATATTTGAGTTGTGTTGTGCGTTTAGTGTTGGTCATGAATAATTTCTATTTTCATAGGTCACGTGCTATAATTAACTGGCTATACCGACATACTGTACGTAGCTAACTGCCACGCAAGCTCCACAGGACCACAACTAGTATTATTTATTTATTTACTCAATTAAAGATATTGTATGATATACAGACATATAGTATACAGTACACCTAGCTACCAAAGCTACCTATATTAGAGATATTTATCACGCAAATTGCTATTTTTAAATATTTATACTTGTCAAATTCATTCAATAACAACACATAAATCAAGGTGGTAAAAATCCAACGGTGTTTGATTTTTTTTTTTCGTTTTGGTTTCACATTAACGAATGAAGTTTCTTGGATGAGCCCCTTTTTTTATTCTCTCCCAAATAAAATACATCAAATTTGATAAATTTAAATCAAGTTTTGATATTTTGGCATAAAAAAATTACTGAACTGCTACGCGTCGCCCGTTTTTACTTCGCGTCGCTCGTATTTTTTCAAATACTTTCCTCTTTTACCCCTGGGCCTAATTTCTCTATATAACCCCACTTCACTAACTTTTTTTCTATTTTAACATCCAAACTTCAAATTCATACCCCAAAATTTCTCTAAAATTCAAAAAAAAATCCCGGCGACATTCCGGCGACATGGACGGGCGACGGAGGAAATCAGAAGCGTCGGCTCAGGTAAGTTATCGAATTTCGTTTAACATCGGGCGAGCTTTTTCCGGGCCGTAAAACAGCACCGGAAAAGGCTCGCCGGAAAACGGTC
>CATIWQ010066745.1:0-18234 GCA_949673415.1 Euphorbia schlechtendalii | reverse complement strand
ACTACTCATTATCATCTGAACTAAGATAAGTATCTCCTTCACCAGTCGAGGCAACCTCTTCTTCCTCTTCTCCATCAGTATACTTGTCACTTTCAACTCCATCCTCATACTTAATTTGGATTTTGAACGATATATAATGCAGAAACAATAGAGATTTATGTTGAACGTAACATTATTCTCACATACGTAACATTATTCTCACATTTGATTCTTAAATAGATAATTAAGATTTATAATTAATGGCATTTCCTATTCTAATTAGGATGCTCATTTATTTTAAAAACCCTAATTTCTCTCATTTCCATGTATAATTTTTATTATTTTAAGTACAATATGATAAAAAGGTCCTCTTCTATTCTAAATCAATTCTAAACATGAATGTTAGTAATTTATTCTCATGTTCGGGCGTTTTCTTTCAATTAAGACCTAATAAAAAGCACCTTTCCCTTTTTTCAATTAAATTATTTACTGATTAATTCCAAATTTACTCGCCTCTTCAATGAGGCGCTGAGTCGAGCGCCTCAATACCAGCCCTGAGGCGCTCGCTTAGGCGTCGCCTCTTGATGTCGCGGCGCCTTTAGGTCGGAGAGGCGGTCTGGCTCTGACTCGCCTCGCCTCAGAGCTTAGTCGAGAGCCTCGGTGCCTTTTAACAACACTGTTTACTGTGAACAAATATCACAATGAACATCCTGAAAGTCATTAGCAGGTGACATGGAGAAGGTGCGCTACTGATTTCATAATTTTAATATTCTTTTGAGAAGTTCAATGTTATTCCTAAAAGGGAAGTAGATAGAAAATGTTAATGGTCTGGGGAGGATTTCATTAATATTGCTTTGGTTTTAAAAAACTATACTTCCAAAGATAATTGAAGTGTATTTAGGGAAAGCAAATGAATACGTTGAGGGGAAAATTATAAATAATTCAGGAGGACCAAGGAATACAAATAACTGATGCTTCTGGCGCTGGAGTCAGCTTGTATAACATTACAAGAGGAGATAAAATAGTTTTTATTTCCATCCTTAATTAAGAAAGAAATACAGAAGATCTGGAAAGAGACAGTTTAAGGTTTAAAACCAAAAGGTCCAAAACATGATTAGCCTTATGACCAAAAAATGAGAGATTGGAATCATTGGAGAATATCCGAAGCAACAGATCGTATTTCCATAGACTGAAAGCAGATTCCTTCATAGATTGATAATAAAATTTCATTTTTATCGAAAAAAGTACCCTTTATTTTCTAAGTAAGAGAGCCTAGTGCTTCGAGCTATTTAAAAATCAATTGCCTTAAAGGCACCTAATGCCTCTAACAACACTGTCATTTCCAATAAAATGCCAGTTCTCCACCAAGTGTCACTTCAGTTTGAGAACACTATTGATGGTTCTCATGGTTATAAGGTACATTCTAACATTATGTTCAATTCCTCAATTGTCATTTTTCTGGAAAAGTTACATGTGCATGGATGCACACCAATAAGATTTAATTAAAAATGCATTCTAAGCTCCAGTAAGTTATACAACTACTTTCTAAGAAGAGCAGCTGCCTCAAATTATGCTATGGGATTTAAAATGCATTCTTCCAATAAATTACATCTAACGCTACAATGATGGCTTGTGGTATC
The DNA here is from genome assembly GCA_949673415.1 of Euphorbia schlechtendalii. NCBI lineage: Eukaryota > Viridiplantae > Streptophyta > Magnoliopsida > Malpighiales > Euphorbiaceae > Euphorbia > Euphorbia schlechtendalii. The sequence goes on along the minus strand of CATIWQ010066745.1, from coordinate 16,615 downwards.
GGGAGCAATACAAATTTATTTGTAATACTAAGTCCAGCTTCTGATCTGCTGCATACCAGCCATAATGTATTTTAACAGAAGGGTTAGAGGACTAATGTTGAACTAAAAACGATAATTTAAACCTTTCTCTTTCAATCTATTTCAGACTAAAAGATATTGAAGTGAATAGGGATTTCGGAATTTACTGGAGCTAGCATTTAATAAAATTTTCAAAATGGTATCCAAGTCCAGCAGTAACTCAGTGAATATATAATGAGTAGGGGCAGCAATAGATACATAATACTATAAGCTATCTTAAAATTTCACGATACTTTGTGCACATTTTTCATAAGAACAACCTAAATAATTCATAATTGACTAAAAAAAGAATTGAAGTCTATAGTTGGTTTGTCTCTTCAAGAAAGATGTGCAAAATAAAAGCAAAAAACATGATATCCAACAAAAGCATCTATTAAACCATAAGAATAAGAACATACCTGCAACCTCTTCTCCTTCTTTCTTTCATTCCTCTTTTCTGATTTTGTCTTTGGTTTCACATTGGGAGCTTGATCATAACCTGGAGGTGCAACCTGCTGAGATTGCATCTCTTTTTTCCACTACATAAAACAACGGCAACAATACCATGTCATTTTCCCCTTTCACTACGACAGATCTCATGTCAAGCGTAGCGAGTAACTAAATCCTTTAACTGCTTAAAATTAATTGTAAATTTTAATTAAAAAACAAATGTAATTCATATAGATCAACTGTAAATAATAAGGCATCCACTATTTGCACAATGTACATCTTCGAAAGAAAAATTACATCCTCTGAAAGCACTATATCCTAACTATTTTCCATTTATTTCTCTGTTTCTATTATGGATCAGAAAACCTAAACCATCCTCCTGAACCAGTTGCAAAATATTATAAACTTGAAGACTACAGGAAAAGTTTGCCAATGTGAAACAATCTCAAGAAAAAGCTAGAACCTTCAAATTAAATAATACACTGAAAACAGAGACACTGCAACTTTCTTTACGATTGTCTTTCATAAGAGCGCCCATGTCCAATTCAAAGGTAATTCAAATACTTCTCCTTCCTACACAATAGAGCTAAAACACAAATCAGACACTGTTATCGGTCATATCATAAGTCCAGAAAAATGCAGGCCAGAGCTTCCTGGAAGCTCAAAACCTCTATAATTGGCTATCAAACTATATTATGCATACGAGGGTTTTGGCAAATCAAGGATCATAATGTAGAAAGATATCCCTACAGTAATTCTACAATTCAAGCAGATTTGCACATAAATAAAGCAATACTCAAAGTCTAAGTAAAACGAATCGAACTTAAGCGATATTGAGGAGATGAATTGAATAAGAGGAAGGGAGGACATACCAGGGCACCTTTAGATTGATAGATGGCAACTTCATCTTGGGGTACATAACCGGCGCGAATCCGGATGGGTTTGCGGAGAGTACCGTCGGGTCTTCTGGTGGGGGCAAGTATTCTCTCCCCTTCTTTTAGGGTTTGGCTTAATTCTGCCATTTTTGTGACTTGTTCTTCCTGTGTTCGTCGGCCTCCGTTATTACTTGTGGCCATAAATTGATAAATACATATATTTATATGAGAAATCGGAATTGGGCTAATTGATCTGTTTTTAGTAGACTCACTCTGCCGCTCAGAAAATTGGAAAAAAATATTAAGGATAGAAATGAAAAAAACAATAAAAACTAGAAAAATAACATGAGCGGGGACGCTGGATTTGAGAAGTATAATTTTCTTTATTTTTTTTGAAATATAAACGAACATAATATTTTGTATAAAAGATTATCACCATGAAAATGGATTTAACGGGGCGGTAAAAACATTCTCAGTCTCAGTATTCATTAAAGTTTTGAAAAAAATTAATTTTCATATTCGTATTCATTAAGAATTTGGAGATAATTTATTCTTCATTTTCTTATAGGGAATTTTTCATTGAGTATCGGAGATTTCTCATTTCTCATTAAAATAAATAATATGTAAATATTTTCAAAGTTTCTTACAATAAAAACTTTGAATCATTGCTTGAAAATTTTAAACAATTATATTATTTCAATGTTTGTTAAATAAATTTGAAATCTTAATATAAAATTTAAAAAATCTATCACATTATATAATAAATCTTAAGAAAATAAACATCAAACCTGAGATGTTCAACGTTGAAAATAAGAATATAGATAAAAACATCAAAGTCAAAAATATTTGGTTCAATTCTACATTATTTTTCCATTTATATACATAATCTTTATAATTACAAGGTTAGTAAAATTATAAAAAAACGACTTGGTATAGGCCCATATTCATATTCCATATAATATACACTATAATTTTTTTATAAATATAGGAAATATTTGGATGTTTTGGGAATAATTCGAGAAATATTTAGGGATTCTCTAATGGAGGTCTATCAGTTTCCGGTTCGACGATTTATTGGATTGGACAGTGCATTTCCCATCTCCATATTCATTTAGGTTTCAAGTACAAAAAATTCTCCATTCCTTACTCGTGGAGAATTCTTATCTAGGATTTTCATCCTTATAGGAGCGGATCTCCATCGGATTCGAAGATTCCCGGCCCCATTTTCAACCTTCGATATTCACCTACCTCAATGTAATTATACTTAAAATTTATATATAATGTCACAAAATTTTTTGTTTATTTAGACTAAAAATTTAAAAGAAAATATAATTTTTCGGCAATAGAACGAGTTTAATAATTACATCGTAAGCTCAAACCAAACTTGAATTTTTTCAACTAAAATCAATATTTTCAACAAAAGGTCTGATCAAAATTCAATCTGTCCAATACTTGTAGGGTCTGTTTGGGATTGCTATTAGAACCGCTGTCACGTAAAGCAACACTTACAAACTTTTAATAGATTAACATATTTTAGCACTGGACAAAAGATTTTGATTCTTAAAAATGGGAGAAAATTTGCTATCCCCGATTCTGTTTCCCATTTTTGTCAAGTAACCATTTTTATCCATTTTTCATTTAATTAAAATTTTAAATTAATTTTCGTTGCCACATATGTTAAAAATAGACTCATGACAAACATGGAAAAGGGGACAAAGTATGGGATAGTCTAATGGGAACAAGAGATCTATATCTAGGGCTGTGCATAATTCGGTAAAAACCGAATTACCGAACCGAAATACACAATTCGGTTTGGTGTTTCGGTTATCGGTTTGGATTCGGATTTTACCGAATTATGTAATTCGGTATTCGGTTCGGTATTTCGGTATTCGGTTCGGATTCGGATTTTACCGAATTACGTAATTCGGTATTCGGTTCGATTTAGATTTAAAATACAAAATCAACTGAAAATCGAACCTAACCGAATAGTTAAATAACCATAAATCCTAATGAACACCTAATACAAAATCTACTGGGCTCATTTCTAATTTGTTTTAACAAATGGTGCGAAGAAATAAAATCAATTCATCAAGTAAATTTAGGAAGTAACTAGGGAACCTAAGATCTTTTGCCGATATCCAAAGTAGTTCACCTTGTTTGATTCTCGATTAAATTTAATAATCTAAAAATTCTTGCCTCTTCTTGTGCTTTAATCTAAAAATAATGATATTAATTATTAGTTCGATTAATATATATACAAAATAACTTGAAACAATTAGATTTATAATAAAAAGAAGTTAAGGAAAATAAAAAGAAGATTAAAAAATATATGATCGATAAATAATTTTGCTTATTATGCTTAATAGAAAAGGAAATTCAACTAGTATATGAAAATGGAAAATAGAAACAATTTCGGTTTGGATAGCCAAATTCGGTTAATTCATTTTCGGTTCGGATAACCGAATTTATATCGAAAAAATTTATGTTCGGATGGTTCGGTTTTTAGTATTATTTCTGTTCGGTTTGGTAGATAGTAATTCGGTAATTCGGTTATTCGGTTTGGCTAATACGGTTCAGTTCGGTTCAGTAAAACCGAATGCTCACCCCTATCTATATCCCTTAGAACTAAATAATTAGGAACCGTAAACCATTAATATCCAGAGCTTTTCGGGATAACAACTTAGAATAGCTTGAAATGAAAATTTTCGGAAAAGTAGCTTTGAAAGCAGTCCCAAACTGACTCATAGTTGTCTACACTAAAACTGAACCTGTTCGTCGAGTGGGCTGGACTTACAAGCCCATATTTTAGAACTCTAGGCCTAAGTTGGATTTATAAGGTCATTCTCAAACCCGGCCTAAACCCATGATATTTATTTGCTACAATTTTGCTATTTAACTAAAATAAAGAAATTAATAATTAAGATATAATTAAATTTCAAATGTAATTAACTTAAAATCTTTAATATTAAGTAATATTTATTGTAATCAAGTACCCGAATTTAATAAGATAAAATATATAAAATCGTAACAGATTACTTACTCTGAATATATAGGTAATGTTATCGAGGAAATTATGGAGCTTGCTCATTCTTAGAATGAGTTTCAATTTGTTCATGAAAGAAGGCAGCTTAATGAAGTTGCTCATGCCCCTGCAAAATGAGGTTTTCAATTCTATCATGATGTAATTTTGATGGAAGAGTGCCCACCTCAATTATTCTTGTCGTTATATATATATATATATATATATATATATATATATATAACTTCAATATAATAAATTTAATATATAAAAATAAAAAAATTATTGGTCGAACCATTTTCAGACCATATATTCATACGAAACCAACATGAAATTCCAAGTTTTGATGGACTTGGATTCAGACTGTACTTATTTGAAAAATGAGTGTCAAACTCAACCCCAGCTCATGAACGGGTCAAGTATGTATAGCACCAATGAATTACGCAATATATTATATAATTGAAATAATTTTTTATTTAATAAACCAAAATCAAAAGATTAATTAAGTGCACCATTGTCACGTGCTTGTTGGCGCGTAAACCTCCACATAATTGGACTTCCTCTCTTACCGACAGCTATCGTCGCTTCTCTCGCACACTCCCTCCTTCTCCACCACCCACCACCACCACCTCCGCCTCCATATTTAGGCCTTTTTAGATCTCCTTATTCATAGCTCTCTGTCTTTCTGTCTCTCTCTCTGGCCATGGATTTCGTTTCTCGCACTAGATCGTATCCCATTCTGCTTCTCATTCTCCTCTTACTGTCCTCCACTGTTCACCTCTCTAATGCCTCTATTCACATCTACGACAAAGAATCCTTCAATGAAGTCGGCAATTCTTACCTTCTTTCCGGTGGCAGCGAAGGCATTGTCTCCTCTCAGTCTAATGGCCGTTCTTATATCAGGTTTTCTTCAATCTCTTCTCTCATTATCATTATTAGCTTGAGTTTGTGTCATTAACTTGAGTTTTTTCGTGCCTTCTTATTGGATCTGGTGTTCCATTCTATTGATGTTATTTGTAGATATTTAATTATCGAGGGGAAAAATATATATAGTAGTTTCAGATTTGAAGAATGGTTTGATTTTGTTAAATTTAAATTTATATGAAGTTAAAATCAAGTGATCTGCGGTCCTTAAACGAGTTTGCCTGCTGTCAAATCCCAGGAATTTGAAGCTGGATATCCTGAAGCTAATGTTTATTTTTTGAACTATTTTTTTTTCCGATTACAAGGCTTTGAATTTACAGGAGAGAATATTAACTTTCAGTCACGGAAATGAAAGACAGATTTATGTGAATTCATGAAGCTGGAATCCTTGGAAGATTGCTTAACTATATATTCACAATTGGAACAGGTTTAAGGATATTATATTTTGGAGGACCCAGGAAGCAGCTGAAGAGCATTCAGAAATGGAGCATAGTTCTGGACTGGTACAGGTTGTGATTTTCGAAGCGGCTGATCGAAACAATATTGGCGGTTCTGCTTATGGTGGACAAAGATCAATATGTTGCACCCCTGATCTTGCTAAGCTCGAAGGTTGCAAACAAGGTGAAGTCATAAGAATACCTTCGGCAACTGACAGTAACTGGCCAATTGTTTTGAATGTACAATTTAGTGGCACCGACTTATCTACTGAGATTAGAAATGAGATTGTTAATATCACAAAGACTGGAATGTATAATCTATTCTTTATTGCTTGCGATCCAAAGCTCAAGGGACTTATAATGAGTGGGAAGACAGTTTGGAAGAATCCCGATGGCTATTTGCCTGGTCGAATGGCCCCTTTTATGAAGTTTTATGTTTTCATGTCTCTGGCTTATCTTTTACTGAGTATTGTTTGGTTTACTCAGTACATGAGGTTTTGGAAGGACATTCTGCAACTTCAGCATTGCATCACAGCAGTTATCGCCTTAGGGTTGTTCGAGATGATTCTTTGGTACTCTGAGTATGCAAATTTTAATAGTTTGGGAACAAGGCCAGTTGCAATAACAACTTGGGTGGTGACGGTTGGAGCTGTGAGAAAAACTCTTTCTCGTCTTCTTATACTCTCGATTTCAATGGGTTATGGTGTGGTACGACCCACTCTTGGTGGTCTCACCTCAAAAGTGCTGCTTCTTGGATTTACATACTTTTTGGCATCTGAGTTACTTGATATCACTGAGTATGTGGGAAACATTAACGATGTATCTGGGCGAGCTAGGCTCTTCTTAGTCCTTCCTGATGCATTGCTGGATGCGTTTTTGATACTGTGGATTTTTACGTCACTCTCAAGAACTTTGGAGCAATTACAGGTGGCTACCTGGCATACAATTGGTTTATATTTGGAATCTTTATACTTTTTCTCATCTTGTCATTTTTTCCAATTTGACTTCAAATGAAGCTGAATGGTATTCGATTCAAAAATTTTCTTGATGCAGGCAAAAAGGAGTTCTGTTAAACTTGATATCTATAGGAAGTTCTCAAATGCTCTAGCTATGGCAGTCATAGCTTCTGTTGGTTGGATAGCATATGAGGTACGATTAATGCCAATCTATGACAATTGAGAACTTTGCCTAGTGGACACTTTCTGTTGTTTTTCTTTCACAGCGTTCTTCCTTTACCATTTGAGGAATTATAAAGGCGTAAATGCCAGTAAGGCTACATACACTGTTTTGGAAGATGGATGAAAGTATCCTCAGTTTAATAATCTGAGTCAATCAAACGATGATACTTTTCAGTTCATCTTATTAGTACTATACTTGAACTCTGACAGTGCTCTTGAAGCATGTGATACAAGCAATACATTGTTTTACTTGTTGATAGTCAATACAAGTATTCTTTTAGTGGCTCTCTTGGTATGCATTCTGTATGCTGCAGCACATATAAGAGGTATAGCCAGATGATACCCTTTATTAGCCAGATCATACCCTTTATTAGGTATAGTCAATACATTTTTTTTTTATTTTTGAAAAAAAGGGATTTTATGTTTTACAAATAGGGTGTAGCTCAATGACCTCAACTAAGTGTAGGTGACACATTTTAGATTACAATCCGCATCCCTTGATAATTATATTACAAAACGATATTTAGACTTATTCTTCATCTTATTGGAAACGATGCCTTTTTTCCTTGCTTTGAATTGCATGGAGCCTTGGAGTTCATGGTTACCTATCACCATTGAATTTAACTATTCCAAGTTGAGGTTTAATGGCTAATGTTTTCCTTTATTCAAGATACTAGGGAATCATGATAGCATTTGGCCATGAATATATTTGAAAATTTGTAATTAGCTGCTTCAAAAAGACAATTGATCAACTAATTTTCTTGTGGAAAGGTTTACTTTTATGTTTTTCCCTTCTCAGAAGAATGTGGTTACTTCTATTTTTTGTCTTGTCTTTGTTGAATCAAGAAATTAGTGTTTGTTTATTATCCAGTTCTCTTAGAGACTGATTTACTTCTTACAGGTGTATTTCAAAGCAACAGATCCATATAATGAGCGGTGGCAAAATGCTTGGATAATTACTGCATTCTGGGACATTCTTGCATTTGCCTTGCTATGTGTTATTTGTTATCTGTGGGCTCCTTCTCAAAGCTCCCAGAGGTATAGTGATATTTGTCTTTTTATTCATTAAACGTTAATGTTATTGAACATCTTGGTCTTGTAAGTTGTAACAATACTTTCTGTTGAGGGGAATAATGTATTCAAATTTTTGCCAAATTTTTGAGACCCACATTGTGCATTTTACGAACTTGTTGTATTCAGGGTGTTCCCTTTCACAATTTTTCTCTAGATGTTATTTATGTTATCAAACAAAACACCGCATAATTCGGGGTTGAAGGAAAGTTGTAAACTTTTTGCTCCCTTTTCCTTATAAAAGTCCAATTTTTTTATTTTTTCTGATTTTTGTTATTGATTTGCTCAGATATGCTTACTCAGAAGAAGTGGGAGAGGGATCGGATGATGAAGAAGCTCAGTCCTTAACCAGGGGAAAATTAGACGGCGAGATCAGTTTAGTTGAAAAGAAAGAAGCAAAAGATGAGGAAGATAGTGATAGAGAAGAGGATAAAAGAGAATGAGTAGTGATGAACATATCTTTCAGAAATCTCATTCTAGTTCAGCTCTGCTAAATGGTAAGCTATGCTGCTGTCAATTTGAGCTCAAAGCCTTAAACAGCTAAAAGAATTAGTTTGTGCAATTGTGCAAGTATAAGCAAGGTTGAAAATGTTTGATTCTTGTGCCCCCATTTGGGGAGTGTATATTAGTAATTTATTGACAGCTCTTTTGATTTATGTTTTGTGCTATATTCTTTTGGTTGAAAATATGGATTTTTTCCAGATATGTTTGTGGACGGGCTGGGTTGGGTTCGGTCTGGACTTTGACTAAAATCACCAATCCAAGACCATACTATAGGACTTCAAGTTTGGGCAGAGCCCGAGACAGGTTTAAGAGGTCATTCCAGGCCCGATTCAAATTCATGAATATATATTTTTTATTTTAAATTTTTATTGTACTAAATGAAAAAATCACAAAATATACGCGTCTTTATAAAAAAATGAAAGATTAATGTCAAGACTTTTCATCTAATTGTTTTATTTATTTAAAGTCTTTAATATTTAGTTTAGTTTATGGTAGTTAATTTTTTTTAACAAGATAATATATAGATATCTTAAATAGTTATTAAATATAATATATAAATTCACAATATATAAAATTATTATTTGACGGGCCGGGTTTGAGTACTTACATAAAAATCAAGTCTGGTTTATAAAATTTCGGGCTTTAGCAGGTTTGGGTCAGGTTTAGTGACAATATAAGTGTCTAATCCTGGTCCATGAGAGCGGGCTCGGGCCGGCTCATCAGGACCCCAGTCGAGGTCTAATTTCTTCCCTAACAGCTGAAAAGTAGTTTTGAGTGTTAATTAATGCATAATATCGTGGTGTCACGGGCCGCAATTCTTACTTTGCAAAACATCGCAACACATGTGCGAGACATGTCAAGCTAGCGAAAAGGGGCAGCATGGCATTGCGAAGAACTGAGAGAATGCGACGCGATGTGCCAACGAGAAGTCTCGCACTTGGAGAGAGCAAATCTACCAGCCACGGACTCGGATTTGGACGAAATCACATGGCGAGGTTCGTAAGACGTATGGCAAGGTGTGGGCAAAGAATTGTGTGAGAAAATATGAAGGCATCACAAAATCATGCCATAAATGGCCTAAAAATGGCAGACAACCCGCAATAGCCCAGCTCGGTTTGCTCAATTCTGTCTGAAGTTCCAGAATGTTCTAGTAACAACAGAATTGCAAGGGAAACCTTTAGAATTCTATCACAAAACTGCCTTAATTCTTCTAGAATAGGCAAACCGACTTTAGGGAGCATTCAATGCTAGAATATACCTAGAATATGTCAAAAAAATGCTAGCCACATGTTGAGTAGGTGAAATTAGTATAAATACCCAATCTCCCCTCATTTTATGTATATCACCCAACAACTTTTCTCATTTGCCAAGTAGCATTTTTGTAAGCTATCTTTGTAAAGCTTCATTGTGTAATAAATACACACTTCTTTGATATTATATTCTTGCTTCCTTCATCTCAATTGCTAGCCAAGCATCATTCCAGTAAGGCTTACTTAGTTATCTGCTAACCAGGTACTTTGCGAGATCGAGCTAAGGCCGCACGTATGCTAGGTGAAACGATTAGTACGTGACAGTGGGCTTTCTTGTTGATTGTATTGTAGTAGATCATTGAATTATAAGTACTCTTAATAAATGAATTGTAACTCTCTAGTCTTAATTTATGTTTAAAATTTATCAAAATCTTTTGTTGTTGATTTTTCTTTGCTGGTAAATTTTTTGGCTTTGAAGTACTTGCGCGGTGGTGTAATGGCACCAAAAAATTATAACCAGTTAAGAAACCCGTATTAAACCAATCATATAAATTATTGTTTGAAGACAAAACGACAATTTTTATGTGTACTCTTTCCATGAATCAAATTTCTTCTCATTAAATCATATAAATGAATTACTATCTATTAAATATTGTGGACCCCTAGAAATGATTGCCTTTTATGCATTATTAAGCAGTAAAAGAAGCAAAGAATTAAGTTGATGTTATATGATTGATTTTGAGTTTTGAAAAAAGGTTAGCAAGTATGAAAAGATTACATTGAATTAAATTATATCAAAGACATAAAAGATCTTTATCCAAGATAAAGACTTAAACTTTTAATTATTTGCAATCAATTCTTTAAGGTTCTATAACTTTTTAATTTAGTCCAAAAAATTAAATTGGATCGGATTCTTTAACTCGATTGACCCGTTCACTGGCGGATCGGGTATTTCCAACAGTTCTCTTTAGACAACTGAAGTAGTTACATGAGAGATATTAAGAAGAAAAAAATGGGGTGAAACTATAAAAATCATAATCACAAAAAAACCCAATGTACTAAATCAAGTGAAATAGTTGGGAATTTTGTCTAATGTCTGATTAGCAATAATGTTGTATGCTCTCTGAGTAGGATGTACCAAATCCCAAAAAACATAACTTAATGGCACTGGGCATGATACTATTCCCTCACAGCAACACCCCACATTCACCACTGCAAATCCTGCATAATTCCATTCATTTTATTTAACTCCATTAATCTAAAATATTTATATAAGATAAACAATAGGTAATAAATAACAAAAAAAAAAAAAAAAATTAAGAGTACCATAGTTTTGAGGTTGTTGTATAAGATCAAGAAGAGGGGTATAGACATCAAGGTAAATAATATTAGATTGGGGAAGAGTATTTTTAAGAGAAGCAACTAGGGTTGATAATTTGGAATTGAATAATTGAGCAGCTTGGTTAGCTATTTCGTTGCAAAATAACCCACCAGCCCTTGCTGCTGGCAAACATCCCAATGGCAATGTGCTCATAAATCCAATCTTTCTTGCCCCTAATCCATATATTTCTTTTGCAAAGTCGGATGACCAATTCGCCAGAACGGACGTATAAGTGGAAATGTCGTATTGAGGTCTAAGACGAGCTGTATAATAAGTTAAAGCAATGTCATTGTTTCCGAGTGATACTAAGAAGAAGGCATTTGATAGGATTTCATTTGCTTTGTTGCTTCCCACTTGTGTTTCGAGCTTCGATTTGTATTCTTTGAACGAGTTCAGCTGATCCCACACGGTGAGCACTGACTGTAGTGGAAAAAAATAGTGCATACACAAAATATTTAAGTCATTTATGTGTGTAGAAAAAATGCAATATAATTTCCGTTGCAAAATTTGCAACGGAATGCATTCTTGTAGATCAATTTGCAAGAGCTTTTCTTGTCCTTGCAAATTTGCAATTATATGTACCTGAAAATCGGCAGTGACGTCATCAAGACCAGAGCCACCAGAAGCAAAGCAAACCCCAGTGGGGAGATCGGAAGGTTGAAGATTCGGATCATGGTATGCTGGTAATATTTCTTTCACTCCTAATCCTTCAGCTATTATTTTAAACAACAATTAGTGGTAAGAAGCCCTAATCCTTCGTCTATTATATTAAACAATAATAATTGGTAAGAAGACCGCATGGGTAAATTTAGTGAATATGAAAAGAAATAAATAAATTAGGGTACCTATTAAGTCAGAGAAAACTTTTCCGTCGGAAAATCTGCCGGTAGGTAATCCTCCAGGAAAATCCCTACCGTAAGGAATAAAATTGCACTTAATAGCGGTATTCAAATAGTTGTTGTTACCAGTATCCAATATAGAATCTCCAAATGCAATTACTGCTGAAGTTGTTCCTTCACAAATACTCATAATTTCTAACCCTATCAACATCCACAATATCATCATTATGCTCTTATAATTTCTCATTTTTTTTCTTCTTTTTAGATTGTTTTCAATTATATCTATTTTGATGATTCTTTTGATCTGTTATTAACCTATATATAGGCTTAATTTTCTCCTATTAACATATGGAGTAACTTGTGAAACATGTTTCATGAATGCTCATTCCCAGTTAAAACTCAATTAATTTGTATCCAGATACAGTGAATTACTTATTAATCTTCATGTTTTTGGTGTTATTTAAATCAATTCATTTTTCATGGGAGGGGGTTGAATATTCAGTGAACCAGTAGAAATTAGTTTTTTAAAGTCTTGCCAATTCGGCCACTTATTGAGTTGTTTTTATCATTAAATCAGAATTTATTAGGAAATTTAATAAATTTTACATAAACCAAAAATATTACTCCCTCCGTCTACTAAATATTATCGTTTTAACTAATTCACAGTTTTTAAGATAACAACTAACCGAATGACATGATTTACTAGTTTACCCTTTCATAAATGTCCTATTCAATTTTCAAGATTTTATTAATATGTCAATAAAAACAATTTGACCTATAATCTTCTCTTGTTATTGGAGATTAGAATATAATTATCTTGAAAGTTGAACAAATTAATAGGGGTAGGAATGGAAAACTTGGAAAAAAAATATCTTGGAAATACAAAATGACAGTAAAAAAGAGACAACGAAATCCCTCTAAAATAGTAGACGGAGGGAGTATTTCATATAATTGATTCGATAAATTTCGGACACTTTTTTTACTTACCCTACCAATCTGTTATATTAATTAAAAAATTTGAAGTATAACCACACTTTTGAATCTTATGCTATAATCGGTTTATCTTTTTACATCCTCTGCTATACACGTTATCTTTTAATCCCCGTGATATTAATTCTATTACCCAATTAATCATTTCATGACTTAAAATCATCAACTGTACATAAACTTTATCTATACAAATATAATTGTACATGAACTGCAAAATTTGACATAAATGTATATAAACTAATCATTTTACTAACTCAGTAGTCAAAAGAACTGTTTTTTACCCTGAAAAATACCTTCAACCTCCTCTAAGCTCATTACTCCCATTTTCAAATTTCTGTCTTCCACTAATCGGCTAATTGCATTGTCTTCTATTTTTATTGCCTGCAATGAGTTATTGTAACTTTTCTTTCAAAAAATATAAATCGCGTTTTTCCTACAATTATCAACATTAAGTAAATTTAAATTAAAGACAATGCATATGCAACAAATAAGCAGCAAGATGATCGTAGTCCCACAGATTTTTCCATTTCATTTCCGTGAATGAATTTTTTACATTCATTATTAATCCAAATTACATTCCCCGCCTGGAAAAAAATTATAATTAATTAAAAATAATTTGTAAATTAATTAAGTAAAATTAAATAAATGAATATCTTGAAAGCAACAATAATTATACTTGAAATTGGAAGGAATGTCTTTCAAAAATGGGAATGCAAAAGACTGCTATAGTCTATTGAAAGTCATAGCCACGGGAAGACAAGGTATAATTGGAAGATGAAATACAAAAAATAAAAGGAGTGGGTTAATAGAGTTATTTTAATGGTTTTAGAAAAGGTCTTAAGATGAAGAAAATATAGTTTGCATCGTATTTTCTTTTTTCTTTTAGTAAGTCTTGCTCAAGAGCATGTGCTTGAGTTATTTGATGTGTTTTATTGGTCTTTTATCTCCGGTAAATTAATTTTAGTATTATTAGACCAGTCTATGTACCTTGATTTGCGAATATGTTACACAATTGTTAGATAAAGCAATTGATTCTTCGAGATATAGTGGGTTTGTCTTCATGTTCATTCACCTTTGATTAGAGCTGTAATTGTCACTGATTTTATTAATGGACTATACTCTTTAGTTAAAAAAAATATGTTGTAGAGTAGTAGTTTCTTGGTGTGTCAACATTATTGGGTTGATTGTCATTCTTCGACATCTAATCCTTTCACTTGACCACAAGAAAATAGTCGAGTTACCACAGAAAAAGCAATTATATTTATCTAAGTGATATATATTACGCATTGTCTATAAGTTCAAATCTTTTGAAGCTACCATAAACTTATTTATAGCTTAAAAGCTAAATAACATGTATAACGAATACAGTTAAACTTAGCCATGCCATACAAGAGAACATAACTAGTCTTATAAATAGTACACCAACTTTTAATAACAGATTTTAAACGAATGGTAGGATGTTGTAGATGTAGAAAGTGATTTTTTGGTAGCATACTATTACTTATTTTGAGCTGCTTATGCATCGGAATCACAGAGGACGGTGGACCGTGTTAGGCAACATTTTGAAACTCGGGGAGAACAAGATTGCCCGTAGGGTTTGGACTTGTTGGGGGAATACTTCGTTTAGGTTGAAATTCAAAGTTATGATTGCCTATTGGGTCTTGGCTTGTTGGAGGAAAATCTCGTTTAGGTTGCAATTCAAAGATAAGATTCCCTGTAGGATTTGGACCCGCTGGAGGAATTTCTCGTTTAGGTTGCAATTCAATGTTAGGGTTGCCTGTAGGATTTTGACCCATTGGAAGAATTTCTCCTTTAGGTTGCAATAAAAAGTTAGGATCGCCTTTAGGATTTGAACCCGTAGGAAGAATATCTTGTTTCAGTTGCAATTCAATTTTAGGAGAAATATTCGACACATATCGTAGACTTCATGATGTTAGTGTATGAGGGTTATGTGTAGGAATATAATTGCCTACAGGATTCGGTCGAGGATTAGGGCTAGATGAAACGGGAGAAAATGGAGGAAACAAAAATTCGTCTCCAATACATACGCCTAAAATCATAAGAAAAACCACAACAAATCCATTTCTTGTAATACCCGATGCCATTTTTTTTTTAAGTCTATGGCTTATTTTCTCCAATGATATTTATCTTAATTTTGAAACCATTTATATAGAAATGAAAGCCTATACTATTGGAAACAAAATCTTTAATAAAATATAGTGTGCATTTTTTAATTATTAATTGATAAATTAATAATTATTAATTCAAATAGAGTGTTTTGTGATGTCAAACTAAATCAAATTTTATTTTTATAAATTCAAATACAATGAATTGTACTCTTTTATGTATTATACTTAATCCAATGAATATTATACGTAAATTCAAAGTATATCAATAAGATTCAATGTAAAACACTTAATTGAATTCATTGTATTTTCATGGAAACTATTTAGAGTAATATATTTTTAGCAGAGAAATTATATATGGTATCGGGTATTTAATACCCTTCCCTAATCCAACGGTTGAATATTTATGAGAGAAATGTTAATCAAAATGATAGAATATTTAATTAAAACATAATAAATACTCAACCGTTGAATTAGGAAGGTTACTAGGTACTCGGTACCAGGGGTGAACGCAGGATTAAAAGAGAGGGGGGTTAGAAATTAATGAGAATAATTAAAAAATATATATGTATTATGATAAAGCAAAATATACAATAATAAATAACAATTTTGATTTTTATTAAGATAAATGATAATTTAACAATAAATTTTTTTAAATATTACAAATTTACAAGTTAAAATTTGATTTACTTTTGAAATTGAATGCTCAACTTGACTTTAAATAGTTTTAATTTTAAAATAAAATAAATGTTTAAAATAAAAAAATTATATATAGAATAGAATAACATATTAGATAATAAAAATTGCAAATGTTTTACAAAAATTAAACATTTTAATCAACATGTATACAATAATTAAGGAATACAAATAAAAAACAAATTGAAATGGAAGTAAAAAATAAATATAAAATATGACAAAAAAATATATAATTATATGAATGAAAAGCAAATTGAAAGAGAAGTTAAATAATGAAAAAATAAAAAAAATTTATAAGAATGCATTTGCAAGATTTGAACCCAAGACAAGGGAGGGCTAAGTATTCACCTCTACCATCCAAGCTTCCATTTATTTTTATACATATATCCAACATTATATTTATTTATTAAAAACTTTAAAACTGAGAGGGGCTGGGTGGGTCCGCCCCTGCCAGTACTGTATATAAATTCCCACTTATAGCTTGCATTATACTTTATGTAAACAAATCTAATACACTAAAGGTTTTTTATGCAATAAGAAAGATTAGACATGTGCTTCAAGAAGATTTAAACTTTAAGAAGAAGCGTTCAATAATAGAATCTTATTTTACAAATTTTCAATATGTATGTATGTATGTATATTGAAAAATTGTAAAATAAGATTCTATTGTTGAACGTTTCTTTTTGAAAATTAATAATTTTTTGTGAATTATTAATTTATAATATTATTTGAACAATATATTTATAAAATAATTTTGAAAAAATTATTATCTTAAGAAATATATTAAGATTTTCTAAATTTGAAGAATGGTGAAGTTG
>CATIWQ010066740.1:0-19851 GCA_949673415.1 Euphorbia schlechtendalii | reverse complement strand
TATGTATGTATGTATGTATGTATGTATGTATGTATACATATGTATGTATGTGTGTGTGTGTGTGTGTGTGTGTGTGTGTGTGTGTGTGTGTGTGTGTGTATGTGTGATACCAGCAAGATACATAAATTAAATAACATTGATAAATAAAAAAGATACCTTTTATTATTATTAATAATAATAATCTGAAAACAGTTTGTACAATATAACTAATTAAGATATATCGTCCTAATTTCCTGTAGGGCATACATCATGTCTAACAATAATTTGCTCAGAAAATTTATAATCCCCAACGAATGCTTTATTTGGTTAATAGTACCAAGCTCTTTGGATGAGAAAACCTACTTAGAAAATTTATAATCCCCAGTTGTTACTTTACTTGGTTAATGGTACCAAACTCATTCGATAAGAAAATATATAATCCTCTATAGATACGTTACTTGGTTGGCACTACCAAATTCCTTCGACAAGGAAACCTGCTCTAAAAAACTTATAATCCCTAGCGGATACATTATTTTGTTGACAACACCAAACTCTTTCGACAAGAAAACCTGCTCTATAATCCCTAGTGGATATTTTATTTCATTATCATAAAACTTTTTGAAGAGAAGGACCGAAAAGGATTTAAATAAACACCAAGTTATAGAAAATATTTTTACAATAAGAACTTTACTTCCGTAGCAGGAAGACATGTTATTCAAACCCCTCATAAACTTTCTTAATCGAAGTAGAAAATTTTCTTTTTTATATATTAATGAAAGATTATCTCTTCTTATTTGTAACTCAGACACACGAGCACTATTTTATGTTCACTGCACTCACTTCATGTACGGAACATTTTACCTGCTATCTAAATTTTATAC
The DNA here is from genome assembly GCA_949673415.1 of Euphorbia schlechtendalii. NCBI lineage: Eukaryota > Viridiplantae > Streptophyta > Magnoliopsida > Malpighiales > Euphorbiaceae > Euphorbia > Euphorbia schlechtendalii. The sequence continues at coordinate 18,991 of CATIWQ010066740.1, read as the reverse complement.
TACATGGGTAGTATATGAGAATGGTCCAACCTGCCTAATGATGAACTAATGTACATTTACAGGAATTGAAATTTGGCATCACACTAGATTGAGCTTGCGAAACCAATCTAGTATAGGATTTTCAAAAACCAAAAAAACCTAGGTATAGAAAACCAATAGATAATCTCTTCATGGTAGTAGTCGATCGACTAATCCCTCTCAAAATTATAGTTGATCGACTATAAAAAGACCCAGCCCCCTAAACACCTAAACATGAGTTGATTGATTCATTTCTATACCATTCGGTGGATTGGTAAAAGTTCTTGAAACCCTAACTGCTTAAACATCAACCGATCGACTACCTTCCAAAAAACTAGTATATCAACTGCTATATGTATCACTTTGTTAGAAACCCTAAAATGACTCATCGATTTAACAATATCAATGGATCGAATCCTTTCTAAAATATCATTCGATTGATTAGAACACGTGTCCCTGCTAGAAAAACCCTAAATGACACACCAACCTTACGTAGAACATCAATTGATCGACTCCCTCCAACATGAGTTGATTGACTGGAATCATCTTCCTATAAATATATGACCCAATTTCGAAAGTAAAAGACAGTGAAAAATTTTCCTTCAAGAATTAAGCCTAATATCAAAAACCCTATTCAAATCCCCTTTCAAATCACTTTGAAATCCTTTCCAAAACCATAGCTATATTTAGTACAATTTCCACCCTTTAACCTACATTATAACCTTAACCCTACTAAAATATTATCCAACTAAAGCCATATAAACACCACATTATGATGTTCTGCCCAGATTTATTGGTCCGTAAATAGGCTCTTAACAACAGTAAAGGGGGGTGAATGCAAAATCTTGGTTACTTTTAGATTTTTAAAGTTTAATCGACAAGTTTGGTTTTTATATGCATGTTGAGTATGCTTGCTTAGTGCAATATAAACACGAATAAACTGCTTAGCTTCGCTGGCACAGTTTAACTTCAATCTTTAGTTGAGTAAGACTTACTAAGTACAGAACAGATAATCAAGCAATATAATGAATGAGAGAGAGAGATGAATGAGCTGATCAATGATCAAGCTAAATTCTTAAAGTTAGAATATCAACACCTGAGATTTATCATGGTTCGGTCCCTAGCCTACCTCTAGTCCTCGGATACCGTCTCCGAGCTTTAACCCACTAGTGAGTTTTTCCTTCAATAGGAGGAGAAGCCTTTACAACGGGTAGACACAATTTCAGAAAGTGTCTTTCTTTCTAACTATAGCTCAACTTAGTTTGGGTACCCTTCCCAAACTGACACTCAGATTAATATAAGAATGCAAACTAAATTCAACTTATAGAAGCGTTGAATCCTTACAATGTTAATCTAAGTAATTTCTCTCTATTACAAATAGATAAGACTTCTGATGTTTGCTAATTGCTTGAGGTGGAATTTCTTTGGAAGCTAGAGTGATTTGCACAATGTTTTAGCTCTTAAGAAATTCGAGGTGATTCACCAAGTTTGAACGTCTGCTCCAGTCTTCTATTTATACTTTGAAGCTCTACGAAGTAGCTGTTGCAAACTTTACGATATTGCTGATCTTCATTTTCTCTTTTCTTCTAATCTTTCAAATCTTCTCATTGGAGACAGATTCAAGGACGTTTAGAGATAGAATTTGAACATTCAAGCACGATGAAATTCCATTGAATAAATTCTCGTTAGAATGCAACTTGGAGTCTTCTCATTGGATGACCTTGCTGAAGTTGGCAGAATAGCGCGGAGACACTTGAGAAGCGGCGCATAACATAAATTCCTATTACTTGGACTGTAGCGAGGAATCTCTGACAACTGTACTGACATTTTTTGAAGTTTTGAGGGCCACATGAGTCTTCGTTAATTTCAACGCCTTTTATCCTAAAAAACACTAAAAGAATATTCTGTTCCATCATAGACAACATTAGTAGCATATGTGTCATTAAGTCTCTACTTGTCAAACGAAATGTGCTTTTAATTAAGTAAAAGTAGAACTCAGCATGAACTGAGTGAAGTAATTCTAAACTATGTAGTACTCAGCATAGACTCGGCTTTTCCTACTCTAAGTCATAACTTAATTAATCATCTAGCAAAATTAAGTTATTCTCCCTTGAATGAACTCAAGTTAGCTTTATTAATTAAGAGTCTACTTAGTACTCAACTAATTTCCCTATCCTAGATAGTTTGCTATTTCTAAAACTACTCAGTACTATGAAGTACTATTAACTTGGGTTCTACAATCTCCCCAATTTTGGATAGATAGCAAACTAGGTAGTAGAAGAAGTTAATTGAATAAATAGTTCAGAGATTAAAGAATACCTGAAAGTGATATAAAACTCCCTTGTGCTAAGTGACTTCCTTTAGTTAGCTTGATCTCCCCCATACTGAGTGAGTCTTCTACAAGCAGCTTGACTCCCCATACTTAGAGGATTTCTTCTTGATTGAGACAATGTTTTACTTTAGCTTTATCTTCAAAGGTTTGGTCTCTTATATGTTTTCCTGTACCATATAGTTAGATACACAGTAGAAAACGTACTTAGCATAAAAAGTTAAGAAGATCTTAACTTAAGGTAGGAACTTGTAATTTTATTAATATATAAAAAATGACTTAGTTAGTACATAAAGCATGTCCTGAGCTAAGATTACAATAAATCCTATTACAAGTTCTACAGCTATTGGATCATGGGCTAAACTATCTTTTATTATTAGAAGAGGAAGATCCTACAGTCTTGTTCTTGTCCTGACTTGGCCTGTTAGAAGGATGCATCGGATGAGAATGCCTCCGAAGAGATCCCTTATTAAGATTTGCCATCCTGAGCGAATCTTCAACTACCTTCTCCCCCTTTACTATCTTACTTGAACAATCTAATCAAGACTGACATTAAAGGCGACGAGTGTAGCTTGGAAGCTCTCTTACCGGCCAATGATCTACGAGGAAATCTCTTGTTCTAATTACTCATTGCCCTTTATTGAGAGGAAGTCTTGGTCATTCAGCTTGTTGAGAAAAAGATGGTGGTAATGCGAGAGATGAGCTATCTGGTCAAAACTTTAACTAGAAAGCTGTTGAAAACACTTAAGGAGACCACGAATGTCTGTTGCTGTCAGTGCAATCTTCAGATGAGCCTTAATGTCAAGAATCTTGGGACCAAAGGATTCGATACACTTTGATGTATAGTCGATATCTTTTCCATCCAGCTCTCCGATCCTGAGTATCGAATCCACCTTCTTCATCAGATCTTCCACCTTGGTTTTAATGACATTCAACTTCATGTGGATTATCATTCTGGTCTTAGAGCATAGGGATTCAGTTGGAGGCGCACTTGGCAAAGGAATGTCTAGAAAGACCTTTCCCATGGCAGTTACTAAAAGTTTCTGCAATGAGGAGACTCTCTCCGTTATGTGATCAGAGACTTCTCCCTGAAGGGTATCCATCTTAGAGTTGAGAGAATCAATGTTCACGACAGGGGCCTTGTCCAGCTTTTGCAAGATATCCTTTAAGAGCTTGAGGACTTCATCCTACTTGTTATCATGAATAAGCAAGAACCGTGACTCGAATTCAACCAACTTCGGTATGCTGTGGCTCATGTCCTTTGTAGATGCTACCTCTTGGAAGATGTCCTCGATCTTGCAATCAGTTAGCCTCTTTATTTTTACCTGCTCCTTACCGAGCTCATGGATCTGTGTCACTTGAGTAGCCATATTAGTACTCAAGAGACTCAACTGCTCAGTAACAATGTCTACACTACTCTTTATCTTTCCTGTAACATCATTTGCTATAATACTATACGTGGGAATAGATGTAGTAGCTACACCAAGCTGGGCTGTAGAGTCCATTAACCCATTCAGGATTAGCGCCATCTTATCAACCAGGATTTTAGAACTCTCTTTTACCAAATGATTTCGAATAACCAACAAGCTGCCTTAGATCCTCTCAAACTCCTCAAAGTATAGAGAGTCACTAGGCACACTTGTGTGCTGTTCGAATTCAGGCAATTTTTCCTTAGGCCTGGTCAATTCCTGAGCAAGTAGCTTGTTGACTACTGCTCCATCTAACTCAGCATCATTCTTCAATGTAGAAAATTGCTTCCTTGTTAACTCTCAGATCTGTGCCAAGAAAGATGTATCAGCCATTGCTGGCTTATTGCTAGGTTCAGGTACTTCATTGGTTGTAAAATTTACCTCAACAGTCTGACCACTTGCTTTTCCCTACTAAGCGGAGTTCTCAACATTAGGAACTTCCCTAACCAGAGGGGTTAAGGGGGTTATGGATGGATTTGAAGAATGGGTAGGTTTAGAACCATGTACAGATGAAGAAGTTAGTTTGAGTGGAATAGAAGGTACAATGGCTCTGGAAGAGTTGGTTGTTGGTTGAGAATGTACAAGAGAAGGTGTGGAAGAAGTATGTAGTGGTGATGGAGGAAAAGAATCCTGGTTATTTTTAGGTGAAGAGATTTGAATTGGGGAATGTACAGAGTTAGAAGGGGAAGGACTTTTCTATGTTTCAGGATCTACTAGAGTAGAACCTGTTGGAATAGAAGAATTTACAGGAGAAGGGTTTTGAGGATTTATTGGAGAAGATGAGGAGGTGGGATTTTGCGAAACTTCTAGGTTAGCTATTTAACCCAAGGATGGGTTAGACTGAGGTTGCTCATGCTGAGAAGAAGGCTCCTCAACTTGAGTGAATTTAAGAGTGGGGATGCTAGGGTCCTAAGGATCAGGCTCCTCTAGAATCAGGGTAAGGGTTTCTCCAGCATCCTCCTCACTACTCACCACCAGAACATTCTTCTGCAATGGCCTTATGGTAGTAGAACGCTTACGCTAAGTGCCCTTAAGTTTGGCAAAAACATATGAAGTGTTCTCAATAGCGTTGGACCCAATCTGGTCCTCATCTCTGGATTTCTTAGCCTCACCCTGCTCCTCAGTATCATTTGAGAATACCATTTTGCACTTCCTTCGGTATAGGGATTCATTAGCCTTAGCCTCTTCTTCTTTCTCCTCAGCTTGCTGCTCAGCTAGCAACTTAGCCTCTGCCTCCCTTTGGGTATGTGTTTTGGCTTGCATCTTTCTTCTTTGATGCTGAGTAGGAGCATCATTGGACTTGGCTAGACTCTTCCCCTTAGCCTTAGAAGAAGAAACCTTCTCTACTTTGGAGGGAATGGTGATCATATTCCCCAAGATGCTGGAGATTGGAACTTGATCTGAGTCATCACTCTCATAGTCCACCATGAATTTGTCCTCCTCCTCTTTGCGGATGTCCACAGGTAATACTGTCGGTACACTCTTCAGCTTTCGCCTTTGTTGAGCCTTGGTGTACCTAGCATGAGCCTGGTTGTGAGCCAACTTGCTGAAATGTGAGATTTCTAGCCTTTTCTTCAGTAGTAGGACTGTTTCACCAAACTCCCCCAAAAACTGAGCCACATCAACTTTCACTGCTCTCATAATCTCAGTTATGAGGTAACCATAGTGATAGACGGTAGTCAGCTTTGTCAAGTGGTGAAGAATCACCACTAACCAATTGAGCTTCTTACCCTCTACCATATGGTAGACCACACAACTCTCAAAATATGTGCAGTTAGTAATTGAGCCTATTTTGGGTAACAATAGCTTCACCACCAGCTCATGGCACATCCTCGCTATCCATGACATCCCGCTAGTGGCTATCTCCCCCGAAATGTAGTTGGTAGGGAGTTCCCAATCCTCGAGAATGATAACAACGTCTTCATCATCAGATTTGTGAAGCTGGGTGCTTGAATTAGGCATGTTGAGGATGCTCCCTATAAACCACATATAAATCAAGGTAGATTTACCTTCAAAGTCTATCAATAGGAGATCACCAAAACCTTCTATTGTGTAGATATGAGTATAGAATACCCTAATGAAGCCTGTGATTGCTGGACCCTCCATCCTTAAAAAGGAACTGAGGTGTTGCTGCTTGATGACTCGGTGCATGGTTTTGTTGAGCAGAAATCCTTCATAGTTCACTTCAAAGACTAGACCAAAATCCAAGACATCTTCCCAACCTACTCTTTCTAAAGTAGTGCCCACTTCTAAAGTAAGCTTTTTAGTTTTCCCTTCCACGTTCACAATAATCTTCATTACAGTAGTTTTCTGGATTATGATGGTGGTCTTGGTTCTTGCCATTTGAGAGATTTTGAGAGAAGATTGAAAGAAGAGGAAATTAGGATTCGAATGCTTTGATGATTCAAATTCGCAGAAAGCAAGTGACCCATTCTCTTCAACTGATCAACTTATATAGATGATCTCATCTCTCCTTGATACGTATAATGATCTCAGCTTTTGATGAAAATGAATGCTATGATTGACCTCTAAATTAACCGCCTTAGATAAACGGTGAGATTAAAATAAAATGTTTCCAATTTACGTGTGCGTCTGTTTGAAAATGCAAGTTTGAATTTATCCGTGAACTATTCCTCACATCTTTTCTTTTAAAAACTTGACGGCATTATCCACATGTCATCTCATGTTTGATCTCCAACACTTAGCCAAATTTCTAAGATTTTCATCCTTCTTCTTCATCGTGGATTAGCCATACCAATCAATTACCTCAGTACACAGAATTGTTCCTTTGGTAATGGTTTGGTGAAGATGTCTATGTGCTACTCCTCTGATGGAACATACTCTAGCTTGACATCTCCTCGTAGCACATGATCTCTAATGAATTGATGCCTAATGTTGACATGCTTCATTCTCTCATGCTGAATTGGATTCTTGGATGAATCAATGGCACTCTTGTTATCACACTTAACTTCGAGACAATTAGATTTGATACCATAATCTTCTAGTTGTTGCTTTATCCAAAGCAATTATACTACGAAACTTCTTATTGTCATGTACTCAGCTTCAGCTGTACTTAGTGTAACAAAAGTTTCCTTCTTACTATACAAAGAGACAAGACACTCTCCAAGGAAATAACATCCTCATGTTGTAATCTTCCTGTCGAGTTTGTCTCCTCCATAATAAGCATCTATGAATCCCCTAGGAGTGAATTCTGAACTACTAGGATACCATAGACCTACTTTAATCGAGCTTTGTAAGTAATTGAGAATCCTCTTCACAGTTGCTAAGTGAGATTCTCTAAGGTTAGCTTGATACCAAGCATAGTAGCACACAACATACTATATGTCTAGCCTACTAGCTATGAGATAAAGAAGAGAATTGATAATTCCTCTGTAGAATTTGCTGTCCACAGGTTTACCAGCTTCATCTTTACTCAGGATAGTATCTGTAGCCATAGGAGTGGACATTGGCTTTGAATATTCCAAGTCAAATTTCTTTAGAACTTCTCTAGCATATTTAGACTGACGGATGAAAATTCCATCATTAGTATGCTTGATTTGAAGTCCAAGAAAGAAATTGAGCTCTCCCATTATAGACATCTCAAACTCTCTCTTCATCTACTTGCTAAATTCCTTGCACAGCTTCTCATTAGTTGCTCCAAATATAATATCATCAATGTATATTTGGACAAGCAACACATCTTCTTTCCTTCGCTTGATAAACAGAGTTGTATCTGCTTTACCCCTTTCATAACCTTTGCTGATCAAGAAATTAGTCAACCTCTCATACCAAGCTCTTGGAGCCTGCTTCAATCCATAAAGAGATTTCTTCAATTTGAAGACATGCTCAGGATTCTTCGCATCTTCAAAGCTTGGAGGCTGGTGAACATAGACTTCTTCTTGAATGAATCCATTCAGGAAAGCACTTTTACCATCCATTTGAAATAGTTTGAAATTCATATGGGATGTGAAAGCACAAAGGATTTGAATAGCTTCAAGATGGGCTACTGGTATATTGGTCTCATCATTATCGATGCCTTCTTGCTTGTTATAGCCTTGAGCAAAAGGCCTAGCCTTGTTCCAAATAACAAAGCCACCTTCATCTAGCTTGTTCTTGAATACCCATTTGGTGTCGATAATTGATTTCCCTTTAGGCCAAGGAACTAGATCTCAAACATCATTATGCTTGAAATGATCCAATTCCTCTAGCATTGAGATCATCCAATAATCATCTCCTTCTGAATCTTAAAACTTCTTGGGTTCGATTAGTGAAATGAAGGATGGATGACTCATCATCCTACTAAGCTGACCTCATGTCATCACAAGATTATGAACATCATCAACTATGCTATCTAGTGGATGGCTGTGATGAAATCTAATCTCTCTCGGAAGACTCGGGTCAACTGCTAGAGGATCGACAACTAAATGTTGAGGTGGAGGTTGATCTTCGACATTGTTGAAGTTGATAGAAAGATCTTCATCGTCATCTTTGGCTTCCTCAGCTGGGGGCTCCTGGGGAACTCCTTCATCTACATCAGAGGGACATCTTTCTGCAATGTTAGTTCCATCAAAATCTACATGCATAGACTCCTCTAAAAGGTTGGTATGCTTAACATATATTCTATATGCCCGACTGTTAGTTGAGTATCCCAAAAAGATACCTTCATTAGACTTAGGATTAAACTTTCTTAATTACTCCTTATTGTTAAGAATATAGCACCTATAGCCAAAAGATCTGAGATGACCAATCTTAGGCTTGCGTTCTCGCCAAAGCTCATAGGGTGTTTTCTCAAGAATTGGGTGAATTAAAACCCGATTCAAGATATAACAGGCTGTGTTAACAGCTTATCCCCAAAAGTACTTTGGTAGATTGTTATCACTCAGCATGGATTTAGCCATTTCAACTATTATCCTATTCTTCCTTTCTACAACCCCATTTTGTTAAAGAGTATAAGGAGAAGAGAAGTTGTGGTCAATACCATGCTATGAATAGAATTCTTCAAAATGGAAATTCTCAAATTCACGTTCGTGATCACTTCGGATTCTACAGATTTTATCGCTCATTTCGTTCATAATCATTTACTGAGCTTGATAAAAGATTCATAAGTCTTTTCTTTACTACTCAGCAAGACTACCCATGTGCATTTCGTGAAGTCATCTACTACCACCAATGAGTACCTCTTACCACCCAAGCTCATAGGCTAAATTGGGCCGAAAAGATCAAGGTGGAGAAACTCCAATGGTCGCTTAGTTACTACGAGATTTATTTATCTAAATGATTTCTTAACTTGCTTACCAAGCTGATAAGCAGAGCATAGTTTATCCTTCTCAAATCTGATACTAGGTAAACCTATAACTAATTTGCTTCTTGGCCAGTTTAGACAGAATGTTCATATTATTATGACCCAACCTTCCATGCCAAAGCAACGAATTATCCTCCTTAGATACAAGATCAATGTTAGTGGAGCTAGGAGATAAATCAATCATATAAACATTATTGATCTTGGGAGCAAAGAGTATAGTTGAGTCAGTCTTATAGTCAATTACTGAGCATCCTGTTGAGTCAAAGATAACCTTCCTACCTTTGTTGCAAAGCTAGGCTACGCTGAACAGATTGAACTTCAGACCCTTGATAAGAGAAACCTCTTCGATTGAAGGAGAGACACTAACACTGTCATAGCCTACAATCTTCCTTTCTGGTTGTCTCCAAAACTGACACTTCCATTTCTTTTGTGCTCCAATGAGATGAAATGGCTTTCATCTCCCATCATATGTGTTGAGCATCCACTATATAAATACCACATTTGAGAGTCATCAGTGGATCTTATGCTCACCTTAACTTGAGGAGCTTTTCCTTTATCATGCTTAGCTTCAGAATTGATAGCGGAATGATCTCTACCAAAGGTAGATGCTGAACCTTCACCACGATTCTCGATAACCATCAAGCAGAGGTTGGCTAAGTTAGTAGCTTCTTCATCAGATGATAAAGATTCTTCTAAATCGCTACAAGTGGCATTAAGTGCCTCATTTTTCTTGGAGAACCTCTTTTTGAACCTATCCTTCTTCACTTTTGGACAACTCGACTGGATGTGACCTTTCTCTCCATAGCTAAAATATTTGATATCTTTGCTATGCTTCTTCTTCAGTCCTTCCTCAACTCGTCGCAGGTGCTGAGTTGACATGGTTTTAGCGGGAAACTTCTTATTGCTTTTGAATTTCCCATCCTTCTTAATAAAGCATTTGAAATGCCTGGTCAGAATGGCCATTTGCTCATCAGAGTCATAGCTAGTGGACTCATCTAATGAATCTACTTTAAGGATAATGGCTTTTCCCTCCTTGCCCCGATTCCTCTTTGATTCATCTGAGTATTTCCTCAAAGACATCTCATGAGTTAGCAAGGTGCCTATCAGCTCATCATAGCTGTAGGTCTTAAGACCATGAGCCTCCTTGATAGTGCTCTTCTTAGAATCCCACTCTACGATAAGAGTGCAGAGAATCTTCTTGACGAGGTCCTCCTCTATGAACTCCTTTCCAAGCCTCTTCAGTTCATTAACAATGTTAATGAACCTAGTATTCATGCTCTAAATACCCTCACTAGCCCATCGAGAACTTCTCATACTCCCTCAACATGAGATTAAGATTTGACTCCTTGACCTTGTCATTCCCCTCGTAGGTAATCTCCAGCTTCTTCCATATCTCCTTTGTTATTTCACATCCTGAGACCTTGTTGAACTCCGTAAGATCTAACGTACAGTGTAAGTAATTAATCGCTATGGCATTCTCTTTGAGAATCCTCAAGTCAGCATCATTGTAATCCTCTAGATCTACTGATATACGCACACCGTTCCTCACCACAATGGAAACTCTAAAAGCAATCTCAATAGCGAGCCAGGCCTATATGCTTTGTGACTAGATGAAATTTTCATTCGATTTTTCTAGAATGTATAATGATTACCGTCAAATAGAGGTGATATAGTAATAGAGATTCCCTCTTTAAGGAGAACGACCTGACTGGAACTAGAATGATAGTTGTTGTAAGCCATTTATAGATCATACTCAAAGACAGTTAGTCTAAAAGTTGAGCAACTGCTCTGATACCACTTATTGGTTCGTAAACGGGCTCTTAACAATAGTAGATGGGGGGTGAATGTGAAATCTTGGTTACTTTTAGATTTTTAAAGTTTAATCATCAAGTTTGGTTTTTATATGTGTGCTGAGTATGTGTGCTGAGTGCAATATAAAAACGAATAAACTGCTCAACTTTGCTGGTATAGTTTATCTTCAATCTTTAGCTGAGTAAGATTTACTCAGCATAGATCGAATAATAAAGTAGTATAATGAATGCAAGAGAGAGAGAGAGAGATGAATGAGTTATTCAATGATCAAGCTAAATGCTTAAAGTTAGAACTTCAACACCTGAGATTTATCCTGGTTCGACCCCTAACCTACCTCCAATCCCCAGATACCATCTCTGAGCTTTAATCCACTAGTGAGTCATTCTTTCAATAGGCGGAGAAGCCTTTACAACGGGTAGACACAATTACAGAAAGTACCTTTCTTTCTAACTACCGCTCAACTTAGTTTGGGTACCCTTCCCAAACTAACACTCAGATTAATATAAGAATGCAAACTGAATTCAACTTATAGAAGCATTGAATCCTTACAATTTTAATCTAAGTAATTTCTTTCTATTACAAACAGATAAGACTTTTGATGTTTACTAATTGCTTGTAATGGAATTTCTTTGGAAGCTAGAGTGATTTGCATAGCATTTTAGCTCTTAAGAAATTCAAGGTGATTCACCAAGTTTTAACGTCTGCTCCAATCTTCTATTTATACTTTGAAGCTCTACGAACTAGCTATTGCAAACTTTATGATATCTCTGATCTTCAATTTCTCATCTCTTCTAATCTTTCGAATCTTCCCATTGGAGACAGATTCCAGGATGTTTAGAGATAGAATTTGAAAGTTGAGGTGCAAGAAAATTCCGTTGATAAATTCTTGTTTGTCTTCAAGCAATCTAGTTCTAAGATAGGTGCGTTAGAATGCAACGTGGAGTCTTCTTGTTGGATGACCTTGATGACGTTGGCATAATCGCGCGGAGACACTTGAGACGCGGTGCATAATAGAAACTCATTTTACTTGGACTGTAGGGAGGAATATCTGACAACGAAACTAACATTTTTTGACACTGTGAGGACCACATGAATCTTCGTTAATTTCAATGCCTTTTATCCTGAAAAGCACTAAAAGAATATTTCATTCCATCACTGACAACATTAGTACCAGGTACTAGGTAAATCTTGGAAGTAAAATGATTAAAGTTGGAAATCTATGAAAAAAGAGTGAAAAAAGTTCAAAAAGATGCGTGGAATTTAAGGATTTGGCAAGGATCGAAGATGTCAAAGATCGGTAGAAATTGCAAACTGGAATCATGTGAAAAAAGGTATGTCACAATCGTGACACACATATCGCAGTCGTGACTTGTTAACTTTCACAACAGAAAGTTTCCAACTAAGTATTCACGGTCATGATAATCATTCGCGTTCATGACCTTAACGAATTTTTGGTCAACTCTTCTCTTCTTTCAATCGTCGGATAAGAACAATCAACCACAATCAACTACCAAATGAAAAGACACCTTTGGGAAGTCAACCAATCATAAAAAGGTGCCTTTCCATTGTGGATAAGATCAAACCAATTCAACCAATCACAATGAAGCGTTGTAATTCTTCGCCAATGGACACGACTCTTCGTTTGGATAGATGCAACCCTTCATACTCTATAAATAGGCTTCAAGACTCAAAAAATTTTATGTGTGGATTATGTGGTGTGGAATGAGTGATAAGTGTGTTGCATAGATAAAGAGTAAAAATATCTAGATTTCGCTACGTTCATAAGTGTTAGCGAGAAAATGTATAAGTGATTCGAAGCTTATTTCGATCACTAGATTTCTCTACATATTTGAGCGATTATTGTATAAGTGTAATTGCAAATCACTTGTCAATAAAAGTGTTCATTCTTCAATATTCATTTATTTGATATTCACAAAGAATAGCATCCTAGCTTAGGTTCTATACTAGTTGAGACAAAATTCAAAGCAAACGCAGGAATTGCGGGAATTGATGACTCCCATTAAAGAGTGGATATGGTTTGATCAAATTTGGTTGTCACTTGCATACCATAAAACTTTGCTTTGCTTTCTACTTATACTTTTTATTTCGAAGTTTATGATATGCCTATGTGTTATAATGTGTATTTCATGTTGAGTGTTTTATATTAATCAAGTAATGCTTTTGAGTTAACTTTAAGAGTAGTTTCGGGGTTAACAAGATTGTGTATAATCACTGGATCTATGATTATAACGTTTTTTAGTGAGCCAAAATTTTTGGAATGGTAACTTGCTAAATATGGCTATGTGAGAGCGACCTGTACTAAGCATAGTAATATTGTTATCCAAGTTTATATAATCATCTTAATTTGTTTGCACTAATTTAGAAAAGTATTTCATGTGTTGCTCTATGGTGAATAATTGAATATCTGAGTGTCTAGAACTGAATCTGTTAAATTAATCTAGTGTACGTAATATCTTTGATGATTTTGCATGTTTTCTTTGCTATACTTGTTCATAGGGAATATCTATATACTTTTTATCATCTCTAATCTTTCATATATTTGTCTATCCATCCATCATTCCTATCCTCCAAAATAAATTACATTATTTTCTTTTGCTCTGTTCCTCTTGTTGATCTTTAGAACTGGTTCCTTCCTTGTGGGATCGATGTCTTTTAAAACTATATCGTAACTGTGTACTTGCAATGGTCACCATTTTTCTATTTAGATAAGCGGTATTGACAACACCTGTTCGTATTTTGAACTCTTATCTTATCGGTAGGAAAGTGGGACACAAGGTTTTTGGCTTCTTTATAAAATATAAATCCTCAGAGTCAAAACCTTGCGAATAAGTTTTTAGCACCGTTGTCGGGGAAGGAAAGTGATTTCTAGAGATCAAATTGCCGGAGATATGGTACATTTTCTAATTATATCTATTTAATTTCTTTCCTAAACTGCATTATTTGTCAATCCTAACTTAGATGTGAAAAGACTATGAAAAAATAATCTTGGAGGTGATACGTTATAATATTTCATCTTAATTCTTTACAAATAGAAGATTTTCTTCTATTTTACCCATTCACATTCACGATATATACTCGCATTCATGAATTTCCTTGTTAAAACATTCTGTTTCTTATTTTGCTTAGTCACGATCGCGACTGGTGATCTCGATCGTGACTTGTGCAAAAACTGCAGAAGTTTGGTAGTTTTTTTACTATTTCTCTCAAACTCTATATATGTGAATGTGAATTCTCATAATCCTTCACTTCAGAAATCTAAAAATCCTTTTTCTTCAGATAAAAAAATTCGTTCCAAAACTTGAAAATCATTCAATCCTTTTCCTTTTCAAAATGGTGTCCCCTATCAAATCTAATCTCATTCTTCCTTCGAATCTGCAAGAGTGGTAAGAAGCTCCTTTTCCAATTTACTCTCGAGAGGAAGGTGATCACTTTGAAACTATCAGAGATGTAAAATTCATGAGTTCCTATGTCATCCATAGGAATAGTTTCATTCATTTAGGAATTTATAATGGGATAATGTATTACCTTAGAATTCTAAATTTTGTTATCTATTCCAACATGATCATTAGAAACAATGAGGAAAATTGTAAGGAGATGCTGATATTGTTAGTATGGATGAATGATAAGATGGATTGTTTAGAATATCATCACCAAAGGAAGAAGCATAAGTTATCGAGGAAAGCATTGGAGAAGAATTTGGGATTCCCTAAAGATTGTTACTACAAAATGCTTCCTGGTTGGGATCCATTACCAACTTGGAATCACCTTACTGGCCAAGTCGAATACAAACAAGAATCTACCTATAGCTGGTGGATACGTGACCCCTATTTGCTCTCTTTACACTTCTATCCAAGTAGTGTGCTGTTTGGTAGGACTAGTTCCGACACGGTCATTCCTGAAGAATTATTTATCTTGGAAGCAGTTTAGAATGGCATACCTATAGATGTATTAGGAATTATGATGGAGACTCTTATGTCTACCGCAATTGATCCTGGTAGGATAGCGTACGGGTGTCGAACTATAGCAAATTTGCTAGGACAAGTTGGGAGAATTCCTTGTGTTATAGAAGTCTTTACTGACGAAGATGAAATTCCAGAATTAACTACGAAAGTTTTCTTCGAATACGGATTTCTAACTAAATTCATTGAAGAAAATGGGATAACCTATGATTGGAAGTCATGGGATGAGCGAGTAGAAGTCGATAAATAGAGAGAAAGAGAAATAGCTAGGGAAGAAGGGAATAGTTCAACCAATCTTAAGAGGAAGTTGAATGACTTAATGGAAGAACAAGTCTCTATTCATCACAAGATTAACGACATCCACAATTTGGTGTATGATGTTGAAAGAGATCTACGAGAGTCATGTTATAAGATTGATAAAATGATTGAATCGCTAACTCCTGAATAGATCATTTTATTTTCATTTAGGTTTAGAACCTTGTATAGTCTTTTCCTTTGGTGTTTGTTTGTTTGCTTATTTATCTATTGTTTGTTTGTAATGGTGTGTTAAATATGAAATGAAAATTTGAAAAACAAGACGTTGATGTTCAGTTGCTATCTTCACTATGATTACTCAAGGTATAAAATAGTAAATATTTATTGTTTGTATTTAACAATGTTTGTTTGTGTTTATGTTTCTAAGTTATTTTAGGTACAAGTTTAAAAATTCAAAATTTGAAGAATTAAAGAAGATCGCGACCGCGACATTCAACTCGCGCTCGTGACAATTTGCAATAAACTTTCTATTTTTATCATGAGGATGATCACGATCACAACAAGCCTTTGTGATCGCGACACGGGCAAATTATAACCAGTACAGATCGTGATCTGACACACGTCAAATGGCTAAAACCACCATTAATGGCTAGTTTTGAGCAATAACGGCTATATTGTTAATTATGACCAATTAGAGACCTCTTAAACATCTATAAATAGGTCTAAGTTGAACCCTAACCACCACAATCTTCAAAAAGCTTACAAAATCTCTGAAAATTCTTCATCTTCAACCTTCAACATTCACTTTTTTCTTCTTAACCTTTACACTTCAAAACAATCAAGATACCTTTGAAGAAATCAACAAATAGAAGAGAAAGCCAAACATTCCAAGAGGAGTATGATTGTCCTTTCCCTTTAAGGACAAGAGAAGAAGGCAAACGCTATAAAAAGCTTAAAAAATAGGATATCACGGGAATGAGATTCCTAGATTTGGTCTCCTTGGAAACATTGAATCTCCGTAGAGAGATGGAGGTTTATCTTTTATCTCTTGGACTCACAAATTTTGTGGATTTGTGTTTTCCAAAAATCGAGATTGGATTCTTGAATGTCTAGTAACATTCGACTATGAAGATGCAAGGAAGAGGGTGATTTAATTTCATAATCAAGGATGACATTACACCGTCACAAGAGAGATGATGGGTGAATGGTTCGAATTCGAAATTGTTAATTCATCGAGCATGATAGATTCTTTTCAACCAAATCGAGTTTGGATAGAATTATCGGGTAAGAGAGTCTTCGATCCTAGAAATTCTCTCGATAAACTTATTAAGGATGAGTTTAATCTTCTTCTCCACAAATTCCTTTCCACTTCGGTATTTTGTCAAGTAGAGAATACTAAAGTCCAAAAGAAATATTTGTTTGTTCTTTCTTGCACTTTGATGAAGCAAAAAGCGGAATTCGTGGATATTATATGGGATATGATGAAGAAGAATTCTACAAGCATGAGGAACAAGAATGGAGTGGCCGAAATTGTCACCGCTATCATCTTGGTTGCAAGAGGTGAACTCCCCTATGTTCAACAACCTGTGAGTATTTTCGCTATATAGATGGGACTTATTTGAAGAATACAGGACTTCTTCAAGAGAACAATGGTGTATATTCTTTCTACTCCTACTCCAACTGCACCTAGAAGCTAATCTTGCTCATGAAGATTCTACCGTCAAACCATCTAATCCAACCGTTAGCCATTGACATGGAAAAGCTCCAATGCTTTAAGTAGAAGAAGATAAAGAAGAAGAAGAAGATGAAGCTCCAAAAGATTTGAAGGCGAGCATGCAACAAAAATTAGACAATTGCCAAGTGAAACTTGGAATTATGAAAAAGGACATGAAGATTTTTAAGAAGAGTAATAAATCGATGCTTCAAAAATTACTATCCTTCTTTCAAAAACAAAATTGTTATTTTACTCCTAGTCTCCCGGATTCTCCTTCACAATAGTCGTGTTTAATCTTTTTCCTTTTCTTTACTTTTTCTTTTTCAAATTTTTAGATTAGTTACTAGTTGTTTGTTTTTAGTTTTCAATTTTAATAAAGTGTTCCACAATGAGGACATTGCGTTCTTTAGTGTGGGGGGATGTTTGTAAAGCAATCCCAAAAAAAAATCCAAAAAAATAAATAAAATGAAAAAAATCAAAGAATTTGAAAATTTTTGCCATTTTTGTGTTATTTGTACATTATCCATTCTTATACTTTACTAACATTTGTCTAGAGTTATTTTGAGTGTTAGGTATTACAAGTTTTATGTTAGTGCAAACTTAGGACAAAATTTTTTTTTTGAATTTGAACGCATGTTGAATTTGAGCATTTTAAGCACAACATTATCAATTTGGCAAGGATGAGTGGTGAGTAACATTTCGAAAGCAACATTCCAAGTAAGTTTCGATTTACATTTTAATTCAACATGAATTAGTATAAGTTGTATAGTTTTAGTTTAATGCTACCGATAAATTTAAGTAGAGTAATATCTAGTAGTATTCTTACTATGAGTTTTATATGCAAATCTCGAATAAGTCCTATAAGTATTGAGTGTGTTTAAAGTGTTAGGAAACTATAGTCATAATACTTTGAAATTAATCAATAAAGGATGAGGATACTGAGAGAAAAAATTGAAAGAAAGAGAGGATAACCAAAGAGTTATGCAAAAGCTGAGGAATGGTACGAAGTAGAAACTGCAACTATTCATTGAGTGAAAAAAAGAAAAAGAAGCATAGCACGAAAAATGGGTGCAAAGTACAAAGTATTTCAAAAATATATGTTTAAAATAAAAAAATGAGAGAAAGTGGTATGGAACATAAAATGCAACCTGTGAGTGGACGACACAGAGCGATGGGCTGAGAGCGTGCGAGGTGATAGGCGTGGTCCACCGAGGTGTTTGTGAAAAAATAAGAAAACACCGGGTCGAGGACTCGGGGAAAAAAGGTTGAAAGAGAAAGGGCGAAAACATTTTAGGTCGGTTCGAACCCGAATCCGCCATCTCTTAGTGTGGAGTTGCCACCTGGATTAGCTCTTTTCAGGAATTAGAGTCCTGTGAGGCTTAACGTCTAGGGGACAGCCCACTAAGACACAGAGATTCGGGTCTGGGATAAGTTGCTTATTTCTTATTGGATCACATTAAATTACATCTACAGAAAACCGTTTTCTTTTAATTGTGCATATTTGCACTTAGGTCGTTTTTTATTTTAAATGCATGTTTCACATATTGCGAAATAATAAATCATTCACAAAGCGGAAAAATAAACCATCCACAAAACTGTAAGTAAATACGGAAAGTAAATGCGGAAAATAAAATTACAAGGCTTAAAAAATCAGGGGATGCAACCTCCCACTACCCTATTAATTACATTTCCTCGAAAATATGTGCAATACCCGAAGGAAAAAATAAAAGCCTAAACATACATCTAACCTGCATCCACAAAGGTTAGCACAAGGGATATATCATGTATATTCGATTTGATTTTAGCGAGGCCCTCGTGGCCTAATTAAAACATCGAAGATTTTAAAGTTGTTAATTTAAATAAAAATAGTACATTTTTATTTACACGTATGTTGATCAATTTTGTTAGTGAAAATGATCGCATG
The DNA here is from genome assembly GCA_949673415.1 of Euphorbia schlechtendalii. Classification (NCBI taxonomy): domain Eukaryota; kingdom Viridiplantae; phylum Streptophyta; class Magnoliopsida; order Malpighiales; family Euphorbiaceae; genus Euphorbia; species Euphorbia schlechtendalii. The sequence goes on along the minus strand of CATIWQ010066740.1, from coordinate 188 downwards.
GCAAAAGGTGAGGTCTGTTATCCGGGAATATATCTTATTCCCTTCGTTGGGGTATTCTAATACAAAAATTAAAAAGAAATAAAAGAAGAAGGAGAATTACAACATTATTTACAATAACAAGGAATAAAAATAATTCCTAGGTCAAAAATAAAAATTAAAAAGAAAAGAAGATGAACATGGAATTTGCA
>CATIWQ010066714.1:0-13938 GCA_949673415.1 Euphorbia schlechtendalii | reverse complement strand
AAGCTGAAATCAAAAACGGCAAAAAGACAAGAGCACCAGCTAGCACAATACGGTGAGATGTGTCCACAATCCCTCCTTTCCTGTCAGTATATATAGATTTGTTTCTCACCTCTTCTTTCAAAAGCAGAAACAGCCATGGATACTCATTTCCGCGTTCACCTCACCTTGGCAAATGTGATACTTTTAACACTAGTTTCCACCGTAAGCGGGAAACAGTACATCTCCGCCGTTGGAGACCCGGGAATGAGAAGAGATGGGTTGAGAGTTGCCTTTGAAGCTTGGAATTTCTGCAATGAAGTTGGCCAAGAAGCTCCCTTTATGGGTAGCCCAAGAGCTGCTGATTGTTTTGATCTCTCAAGTAAGCACCGCCACCATAGAAAGAAACAATCAACTAATTTCAAAAGTGGGTATTTTTCTGCTTTTTTTTCATCTCTTCATTTGGGTTTTTAAGTTTTCATTTGTCTTATGAAAATGCTGGTGCTTTATGGGTTCTTTCTTTTTGTGCTTTCTTTTCATCTCTTGTGTTCATTATTCAAATGCTGGTTAAAGACATCAGCTTTTTCTCTCTTGAAAGGTGTACTGTTTAAATCCGTGAATTAAAGTTCTGATCTTTTGTGATTACAAGCAGATTCCACATTGAAACACAAAGTTACAGAAGCTGATAACAAACTTGGGGTAGGCAAATCATTTCCAGGTTTGCCACCAGAGGCATTAAATGAAGTAGACCTATATGCAGCAGAGAAGGAGAAGTATTTGGGTTCTTTATGTGAAGTTGAAGATACCCCAAATCCATGGCAATTTTGGATGATTATGCTTAAGAACGGTAACTATGACACAACATCTGGTTTGTGTCCAATGGATGGGAAAAAGGCACCTCCTTTTAGCCCCGGAAGATTTCCTTGTTTTGGAAATGGATGTATGAATCAACCCATTCTGTATCATCAACCAACTCAGCTTATAGATGGTACTACTTTGAGAGGAAGTTTTAATGGAACTTATGATTTGAATGCTGAAATTGGGGGTGGGCTTAATGGAATCTCTTATTATGAGGTGGTTTGGGAGAAAAAAGTTGGAGCTGGGAGTTGGGTTTTTAGCCATAAACTCAAGACTTCAAAGAAATATCCATGGCTAATGCTCTATCTTAGAGCTGATGCCGTTAAAGGATTTTCTGGTGGGTATCACTATGATACTAGAGGCATGCTCAAAATTGTAAGTGGAACTTTTTTTAACTCCTCTTTGGCTATTAATTTGAAGAACAAATTTGATCTTAATTATAAGTTGTACTTCCGTCAGCTATGTGTTAATTACCGTTAGACTTCATTTTAACTCCATGTGTGATGTATGCAGCTTTAAATTTGGGGCAGAGCATTTATTTTGCTGTTTATTTGTTATTGTGGACTTATTAGAAAAAAATTTCAAATGTGTAGATTTTATTTGAATTTCATGTTAAGGGAGGCTATTGTTGAACTAATGCACCTAGTAAGCGAAACTCATTTGTTGAAAAAGGCAATTGCTCATAAACCAGTACTTTGTTTTCATTATAAAATTGCATTCTTTGTAATAAAGGAACTTGTTTAATTTTTCTTATGAGAGAAACAAGCAAGCTAAAGTCAAAAGGGTTGTTAAGCACATATTAGGTTCCCAAAATGATAATGAAACTGACTTGGAATAACTTGGAAGTTGGGGCAAGGCTTTAACCAACAATTTTATCTGCCTTTGTCGTCTTCTTGATGTCCTTATCGTATTTCATTGTCACAAGTGGTCAGCATAGTTTGTTATATAATTTGGTGAGTTGTTAATGGAGTTTGTTGAATCAGTAGCTACAGAATAAACAATGAAACATATAAGATAACTGTGGCATGGCTTCATATGTTTCCATCTACTTAACCTTTGACTTCCCCAACATGTCCTCTGTCCGCTTATGTCCCATTTGGTGTGATATTGCAGCCTCTGGAATCGCCGAATTTCAAGGTGAAACTAACACTGGATGTGAAAAAAGGGGGAGGACCAAAGAGTCAATTCTATCTGATAGATATCGGTAGCTGCTGGAAAAACAACGGTGAGCCTTGTGACGGGAATGTGCTAACCGACGTAACCCGGTATTCCGAAATGATCATAAATCCCGCAACTGCCGCTTGGTGCTCCCCCAAAACTCAACAGAACTGCCCGCCTTACCACATTACCCCAAACGACACCAAAATTTACAGGAATGACACTGCCCACTTTCCTTACGGGGCGTACCACTACTATTGTGCTCCAGGGAATGCTAAATATTTGGAGCAACCAGTCAGCACTTGTGATCCTTACAGCAATCCTCAGGCACAAGAGCTTCTTCAGTTGCTGCCTCATCCTATATGGGCCGAATACGGGTATCCGACTAAACAAGGTGACGGGTGGGTCGGAGATGCTAGAACTTGGGAGCTCGATGTTGGCGGCCTAGCTAGTAGACTCTACTTCTATCAGGTCATCACTGTTAGAGAATTGCGCTATAGTTTTTTGTGTTACAAATTTCATGCAATGAAATGTTGATGCCTGATATTTGCTGTTTTGTTTTTCAGGATCCGGATTCCAAACCTGCTAGGAGAATATGGACTTCGATCGATTCGGGCACTGAAATTTTTGTTAGTGACCAAGACGAAGTGGCGGAATGGAATCTTAGTGATTTTGATGTCATATTGACATAGTTCAATGTGTGTGAGATTGTTAGTGTAAACTCCAGGGGATTGAAACTGGCAAAGAAGTCCGTAAGGACAGCTGGCTTCATCTTGTAGAGAGTAATGTAATCTAAATCCATTCATGAAGTGTCAATAAAAATTTTGACATTTGTTGAATCAAAATGTTCCTTGCGCAAGATTCGCTGTTTTTTACACCTCGCTGAAGCAAAAAGACTACGAATTGAATAATTTGCAGCTAGTCCAGTGGAAATTTTAATTGTGGGTAGGACTTCCTTTTTATATAACAAATAATTAAGCTTCGTGTTGTAGTTTATGAGAAAACTCCAACCTTACTCAATTGGAATGGATATAATATAAATTATGGTTTTATTAGTCCTACTTTGTTCTTTGTCAGTAGGTCTTTCGGATTTCGATTTGTATTTAAGGTATAATAAAAATGTATTTGAGTGGAAAAATGTTGTACCTCAATGTTTGTCTTTTTCCAACCAAGTTATTTTAATTAAAATATAAACTAATTTATCGCTTAGTTAATATTTTTGTATTTCTTTTAGTTGAAAAATTGGTGCAATAGAAAAAATAAATTAAAATTTTAGAAAGCCGTTCCGGTTACCAGTTTAGGTCTTACGGTTCAATAAAAGCCTCCAGTTTACAAATGTCGATGAAAATAGAAAGTAAGCCTGGTGCAGGATCTTCAAAGTAACGGCAACTACGGCTATAAATGCGCCGAACAGAGCTCACTGTTCAAATATTATTCGTTCAAAGTTTAAATGAATTCGAGTAAGTCGAGTTTAATCAAACCAAGTTAGAGCCGAGCCAAGCTTGCTCATACCAAGGTCGAACATGACTCGAGCCTTGTTTGATTCGAGTTTAACCAGGCTCTCTTCAATCCAACTGAACTTCAGCAATACGGATGGCTATGGTTGAAAATCACAAAATCCTTTGAAAGAGTAATTTTGGAATGGATTGGTTGTAATATTATTAAAATTGAAATCTGGAGTCTGTGGTTGGGAGTTTCTGCGGAATGTGCAAGCAATGGCATGGACGTTCCGTCAAAAGGCCTATACCATTGGGGTGGGGGGCTTGGAGAATTAGGGCGGTGAATAACAACACCCTTAAGATTCAATCACTGGCCCACGGAAGAGGTGATTGTTATATGTCAGTCAGGTGGGAAGCTTCCCTGTCGTAAAGAGGTGGAGAAGCTCATGCTTTCAGGCTTGACTTTGAAAGCAAATTCAATGAGTTGAAGTCGGAGATATCCGATATGTTGAATAATAATGTTGAGGACTTGACTGTCAAATACTTCTTCCCTGTTACCATATGTAGTGATAAAGACAGAGATGGCATGCTTAATTTCACCACAACTCTCGGAATGATGCTGATGCGGATGCCTCTGCCATGCCTTGTAGCATGTATTTTTGTTTTCTGTTTTAATTGATTTACCTGTCTCGTGAGTTGTGATCTTTAACCTTTCAAGTATCTCTTCCAGCGGAAATACAATGCTTAAACTTGAACCTGCAACCCAGTGATCGGATTAAGACGGTCTGTCTGTTTCCAATGTGTTTGAGGATTTTTCACTACGGGCTTTGCCTTCATTACTTAACTGAGGACTTGAAAAGGGATCTCAACAGTCCACAATAACTGAGGACTTGAAAAAGGATCTCAACAGTCCACACGGTGGGTTCCAAAAATGCATTAACAGCATCTCGCCTGAACACTGCCCAAATTCTTTTTTTTCAGGTTCATGGGCATTTCACAGCAATCATTTTATAGCTGGATAAACGAATCGCCAATGTTACCAGTTGTACAGATGGTCCATACCACTCGCCAACAGTTGATGGAGCTGATTTACACCCGAAAGGTGGATTCAGACAAATGGTCAAAACCTCGGAAAGTCAATTGCAAAAAAAGGATTCTCAAGGAAAACTCACTTCAAGTTTCTTTGTATCCCAGTGGTGGTTTCGAGGTGCGTACCGATTTTTTTAACATCGATAAATGGGACTATAGCTGCGGGGAATGGCAACTCAACTGTTTCCCTTGAAACGGAGAGTTTTCGGATTACTGCGCATATGCGGAGCCCATTAGTCCAGTTCCAACAACAAATAAATGGGTGATGAATGGATAATATCATTGTCGTGTTAAATATTTCTTCATTCCTAAAAAATACAGGGGGAGTAAGTATGGTGAATGAATATGATATATTGTTTGATTTGATCTTACTAAATGAAAATCAACTTCTCACTTGTTCATTAATTTTCTCCCAACTATATAATTTATGAGCAGTGAATGTAATCGCTTCTTATAATTGACATAAGAAAAAAGAACTTGTTTTTTTTGTACAGTTGATAAAAAATATAGCCATTTTAATGATTAACATGTGCATGGGCTCTCATGAAATCAAATCAAATAACTAATTTTACACAGGTCAGCTAATTAGACTTGATTATTAAATCTGGACACTGGTTAGAGCATAGATGGTTAAAGGAAATTCATGAAATTAAATTCCAGTTCTGAAATTCTGATACAACAATCATAAAACTGCAGCTGCTCTACATAACATATTCCTCAAAGTCAATTCCCCTACATCATCAATTATACCAGGAAATATTTGCATATTTTCCCCCAACAATTAGCTTATTTCTAATCGTACCATCAACCTGTGTTCACATGTACAGCAAAAGAAATTCTCAATTTTAGTAAATAAATATCAACTGCAAATTAATGTTATTCCAAAAACTACTAATTCTGACAGAGCAAAACTGGATTCATTCACAGGATCCTCAAGAATCTAAAAGAGGATTCCTCAACAGAAACGAATCAGAAATGTGAAGTCAAATAAACAGACAAGGTATTTCAACAAGAAGAATTAAAGAAAATTTGATAGAAAATGAAAGTGAGAGAGAGAGAGAGAGAGAGAGACATACTTGTTATCTTCATCAGTCCAACAGAGAGATTGATTAGAGTCAAAAACTGTCTGAATATGATCCAGTTCCCCAGATTCTATACACTGCAAATCCTTCACAAGAACAAAATAATGGTTTTGGACATCTTGTGCACTCTTCTTCCCTCCAACCATAGCCGCCACAAGTTCCCATCTATCAGGATCTTGTTCATCAACTACGGCTAATGCCACCTCAAACTGCTTGTTCTCTTCCCAGCTCCACCCATAGAACATTTTTCCACCCTTTTCTCCCATAAAGTTCCCAACTTTCAATTTCTTTGATCAAATTAAGGATGACCCAGTTGGTCTTTCACATAGTTTTATTCATGGAAAGAATCTTTTTGTTGAGATTCTTCTCACATCCCCTCACACCTTGGATACATGTAGATGTGGTATGTTTGAAACTGAAAAATCTTTTCTATATATTCTATATTCTATACAGGATTTCTTGGTATATTTGTTTCAAAGACAATTGGCCCTGATCTAGGCGTAAGCAATGAAAGATGTGTATATATTTATTTTATTTATGTATAATAATGATAAAAATAGAATACAAAGAATATAAAATTTATTAAATTCGGATACCAATTATCAATAAACGACAAAACATATTCTTACATGTGCAATTTGATATTGTTTTTTTTTCATTGTTTCGAGAAGCTCTAATCGGAACGACAAAACATATTCTTACATGTGCAATTTGATATTGTTTTTTTTTTTCATTGTTTCGAGAAGCTCTAATCGGATGATTAGAATTTTCGAGGATCACGGTGGATTAGTATTTTAATTTTTAATATTTATTAACGAATTAGAATAATAAATTTAACTATTTTTATATTAAAATTAAAAATTCATACATCAACATTTTTTTTGCTTTGATAACAGTCTTTTAGACTTTTATCAATATTTTTCTTGGTTTTGATAACATTTTCTAGGTTTTGGCAATATTTTGCACTCTAACCGCTTTATTCCATCTAATTATATAAAATCGTGACAGTGTTCCAAAAACCCCGCCTTAGACACTTTCTTCAACACTCGGTGATCCAACACCGACAATCTTAAACTCACTCAAACTATTTCTTGAATCCCAAATTTATTCATTTGCTAATTCCAGCATTCAATTGAATTTGATTTTAACCGATGTTGGATCCCGAACTGCCGGCGCAGGCTTCATATTCACATGTAAGTTATTTTTAAGTCCCTCATCTTTTATTTATATACATCACTACTCTCTAATTATTTTTGTTTGTCACATTAAGCTCCTGAACTTTCATTAAGACACATGTTAATACTTAATATCAATTCTTCCATTTTTTTTAACTACCCATTCTACTTTTATCTTTGAAACATACTTCAAGAATATCACATATGGCATACGTTTATCTTTAAGTTGACAATCGAGTTGCAATGTGTAATGATATAGCTTGTTGTGATTGTGGGTTTCTTTCGAAATTGAAGTTGCCATGGAACTGATGGAAGTCAAATGGACATGACAATTGATTTCCCTTAAATGTCAATTTACGCGATGTTCCAAAAATAAAGTTTTGAGACATCCATCGAACAAAGTATACATGCCTATCAATGGATGACTCTTTGTAATAAAATTATCCATAATTGCAGCCTTGATGTACACAAATGAAAAATTATGGGCTTAATGTATAAAAAATGAAAAATCAAAGGCTATATATTAGTTAAAAATACATATTTCCAGATTGGTACAGAACATTTCATTTATGGCTTGCAAGAAAAGAAAAAGAAAAAGACTTGTGAGGGTGGGTAGGATATATACCACTCATTACCTGATATTGATTTTTCAGTTTTGCCATTGAAAAAGGGGTGATGAGAATTCAATTCACAACAACCAGGTCGTTTTCGATGACTTTTTAAACGTGGGGAATCACGTTAAGTTGGTTTACAATTGAGCATTTGAAAGGCAACGCTCGATTAACGTAAAAAAGAAAAAGATAATGATCTTTTTGCAAGTTGTGGACCAAAAGCCTTGCCAATATAATTAATGGGTAATATAAAAACCTACCTTCATAGTTTTCTTTGTTAATGGAATTATTTTAACAGGGGTATGTTCATCTGTCTCCTTCAAAGAGGACATTTTTGGGCCCAATGAGATTAATTAGACCATCCTACATTCCCACCATCACTAATTAGCATTTTGAATGGATTATGGCATGAGGATATATTTTGTGAATTATAAAAACATATACATCAAAAAATAAGCCCTCTTTGCTAGATCTAAATGTGTAGCAGCAGTAAATAAGATAAAATCCATAGAGAATTGACAAACTAATCTTATCTCAGATCAATGACTGAGTTAAAATAAAAATAAGAAAAGTAAATATTGGGATTTTGAGAGTTTGTTTTGTTAAATTAATTAAATAAAATAAATATAAAAGTAGGAAAGAAATCAATAAAGAAAAGTCTTCTAATGAAATCGTTTCTTCGATTTGCATTAGATTGATCACAGACATAAAAATAATCTTACCTTTTATCCAATTAGTTTAAAAGCGTTGATTTGTCAGTTAGAATTAAGTATTTTTTACTAAATTAGATTAAAAACACCCAACATGCAATTAATCTCTTAACCTTGTGATAAACCTATACCTAACATACAAGATTCAATAATAAAATTAGCATTAAGATTTGAAGATCCAATTCCTACCAAACTAATCACCCAACATGAATAATTCGATAGACTTAACTACAGTCGCGGATCCCAACAACCCATTTGTTACCACAAATCAATAATAAATCCCACTAACGAGCTTATAATAGAATAATGATATATTAATCAAGCAATAGAAATCAAGGGGCACATAACTCGAAAACAAAACTCGAATAATAATAAAAATAGAACAGATTTTGGACTGAGAATTGAAAATAAAAATGATAAAAACAAGTCTCGAGATCCAAATACAGCCATGAATTCGACTTCACTGAAAAATTATGAGTTTAAATACTCATAATTGAAGAAAAGAAAACTAAAATTTTAATTGAAAGCTTAATGAAAATAAAACAAAGTTTTTGGCTTGAAGTTGCAGTCCCAAAAACTCCGATCTCGTGTTCCCCTCTAAAACTAACCTAAATAATAGAATCCATTTTAATTAGGAACAAACTCCTAATTAAAATAAAATTGTAATTATTAACTAAACAAGAATTAAAAATGGAAAAGATAAATATGAAAGAGAAAAAACAAAATCCTAATTTGATGCTACTCTTTCGGATGTTTTCAAATCCCTGAATGGATAAAACTGGAAAGAAGACGTAATTCAATCCTGAATAGAACTTTCTGCAGATGCTGTAACTTTGGCCTCGATTTTTGTGCAGATAGAATCTGAATCTTAAGATGACTATATGACACGTAATTGTATTCTTATCTCTTAGGTTTCCAAAATATCATAAATTGCTTCAATCCGACATCACATGAGGAAGTTATGGCAAAAGTACGAACTGTTGTCCAAAATGTTCCAAAATCGACTTAAAATCAGCTTTTGCATGTAAATTTTCATCTAGCATCCGAAATACTTAAAATATGAAATTAGATTCAAAATTAGTAGCATCCATACCTAAGAACACATACAAAATGACACAAATAATATACAAACATAACACCATATCACAACAATTGATAACTATATGGTTTGTCTACCCTCTACACTTTTATTTTTTTCATAGTTGGTGATAAATGAAAATATAATAGTTTTCAAGTAAAGCTACGGCCTACGGATATTTTTACTTCGGTAATAACAATAATATCATCCCGGTGGGAAAAAAATCCTCTGTCCTCAAATGGTGTCCCCATGTCTGTCCCCTCAATCAAAAGATACCACGTGTCAACTTTTATTATATTTTAATAATTATTTATTTCTCTCTTCTACTTTTTTAATTAAAATATAATAAAAATTGATACGTGGTATTTTTTTATTGGGGGGACAGGCATGGGACACTATTTAGGGACAGAGGATTTTTTTCTATCCCGATGTATATAAGACAAGTTGAGGTACAAATATATAAAAAACCAATGAAAAACCTTAGTTGGAGACTCTTGCAATGCTCATCTCTTTTGTTATTTACAGTACTCCCTCCGTCCACTAAATATTATCATTTTAGAAGGATTTCGTTATCTCTTTTTTATTGTCATTTTGTATTTCCAAGATGTTTTTTTTCCAATTTTTCCATTCCTACCCCTATTAATTTGTTCAACTTCCAAAATAATCATATTCTAATATCCAATAACAAGAGAAGACTATAGATCAAATTGTTTTTATTGAACAAATTAATAATCTTGAAAATGGAATAGAACATTTATGAAAGAATAAACTAGTTTATCATCTCATTTGTTTAGTTATTATCTTAAAAATTGTGAATTAGTTAAAACGACAATATTTAACAGACGGGGGAAGTATTTAATATCACTCTACGATTAATGGTGGAATCCAAAGAAAACTTCAAAAATGTAATGGTCATCGGTCAATGGATGAACAGTGAAAATCGATGAATAAGTTCTCAATTTATTTACTGTCTTTGCTTGAAGGCCTCGATAGCCTATAGCTACTCGAACTTTTCAAAGTTATTTTAACTCCCCAAATTTTATAATAACGTACTAGATTGTCTCCTTTACAATGTTATTAAAATCGAATCGGACTAGCCGGTTTGATCGGAAAAACTAGAAACCGGAACTTAGTCCGGTCGGTTTAATACATATAAGCAGTTTAGAAAAAAACTGGATTTGGCAGTTCGAACCGGAAAAATCCGGAAATCGGTGACTCAGCCTGAACCCGGTTTAACGCAAAACAGAAAAAAATAGGGATAAGATGAAGACAACTACATCTCTCTCGGTGCTAATACTGCAAATCTTGACTGTATTTTAAGTATTTCATCTCTGTTCATGCTCTTCAACTTCAGAGAGATCTAGTAACCCTATATCTCATTCTATTTGTTTTTATTTAATTTTGATTTCGATTATTGATTTAAAATCTAGAGGTTTTTGTGATGGGTGTTGATTTTTCATGGATTGTTTCAAGAAGTTGAGAATTTGGAGTGAACTTGAAATGAAAGGAAAAAGATGAAGAAACTTGTCTGAAGAGTATGAGCTCTTGAGGATGTAAGGAATGAGGAAATGAAATGAATGCTGAAAAGAGGAAAAAATGAAGAAAGCAGAAGTTAAAAGGAAAAATGAAAGCTGGGATTAAGGCAAAGTTGAAGGCGGACAAAACTAGAAGACGAGAAAGGAACTAAGGGTAATTGAAAAGTCTTTCAATTGATTTTTATTTTAATTATACAAGTACAAAAGCTTCACTATACCATACTCTAATTATACTCTGACATACACTATTACCAAAACTACTTTATCTTTGATGTTGATAAGTTACTCATATTAAAAATTCTAAATGAATTTAAATGGTGATGAATTTGAAATGTGATATTTTCTAAAACAAGACCTATAAAAGAAATAATTATAAAAAATATAATGTTCAGCATTTTGTTTTCATATTTTCTTTAAATATATTATATTAATGGGTATTATGCTTCTAATTAATATTAATGATATTATTATATGTTTCTTAGAAAATATTTATTAAATATAAAAAACAGTTGAATCATGGTTCAAACCAGTTGAACCGGTTAAGCCATGAATCATTAGCTGTACCGGTTTAATATCCAGTCCGATTTCGATAACATTGTTCCTTTATTTCATGTGATAGTTTCCGTATATCCGGTTGGTTTGACTTTTCAAGAATATCATTTTCCTGATTTTGCTATTTTCCAAATCAAAATATGATATGTGGTATTGAGGTAAGAAGCTGATGCACTTTCTTCAAGTTCATGGACTAGGAGAAACTTTGAAAAATTCAGGGGAACAGTAGGTCATTTAAGCCAAATTCAAGCCGGTAAAGATGTATTTAGCCATCTATTTAGTATTGAGTATATATGTAACATGTCATGAGAAAATTACCATGTAAAAGGCCCCTAAACCGCCCCTTTGAAGAAGGGAAAATGAATTTAATGGTTTACATTCAAACTATCCACATTATATATCATGCAACACAATAGTGCCAATCTATTTTTTTTAGAGTGCTGATCAGTATTGTTTGAACGTAGGATTGGAGATGTAAGATCCGCTTGTGTACCTATAAAATGGAGCATGTAAAGCTTAACATGCAACAGCAACTATCAGTAACTTATCAATTTACCATATTTCACATTAACACTTAAACAAATTCGCTTTCAATATTCATATACAAAAACTAAAAATATTATCAAAATGCAATCCTCGCTCCTCACATTAACTAGTACATGTCATTATTTTACAAACCAAAATGTTATGTGAAAACAATAATAATCCACCTTAATCTCTTCCCTTTTGTACTCTTTAAGCCGATCCATTTATACTACTTCGGTCCACACTATTTATAGAGCTTCTGAATCTGCGTCTACACTAATTCCGATTTCATAGAATTTAAAACACAAAATATCATTTATTTATGATCACATAAAATCATGAAAACACATTTCAAAATTTCAATATACATATTTAAACATGTAAAACTCATCTTTAATATTTTACTTATAACCATAAACAGTAATTGCCCGAAATAAACTAAGCATCGTTAATGGTATTAGATACACGGGGGTTGGCATTAAGCCCAAAGACGAAGCTCTTATTAACGACACAGAACCCGAAGACGAAGCTCCTAATAATGGCACAAAGCTCGAAGCCGAAGCTCCTAATAATGGCATAAAGCCCGAAGCCGAAGCTCCTGAAATCAGTAATCACAGTATCGGTACTAAGCCCCGGAGACAAAGCTCAAATTGTTCGTACAATACTGTACCCCTTTATTGGCACCAATCTACCTGGACCCATTTTCAACTCATTTACTAAGGGGAATAAATATATATAAATTCTTATAATTTCAGTATGATATAATAAATATAATTCAACACAAATTCATATATTAAGGATCTAAATCCTTTAATTTTCAATCACTAATTATCAATAAAAAACAATACAATTAGCATTCATGTTTTCAGAAATTTCCAGATTTTGTGACCTGACTTCGCCTGCATTTTTCTCTATTAAAACTGTAGGGCCCAATAGGGTGATAAAATAGGTCAGAGGGCGGGGTGAATGACTCTTTTTTAGAGTTCACTATATTCTTCTGAAGGTTACTTCTTAGAATGCTTCTAAGTAGTTGTTCTTTACTCAGAATCCCCTTTTTATATTTAAGTGTTTTAGTTGTTGAATTAAATAAACACAATAATAAAGCAGAGTAAGGAAATTTGCAAACAACGATTTTATCCTGGTTCAGCCTCTGCCTAATCCAGTCCTAGGAATCTCTTGTCCAAGATTTAATTCACTAGTGGTTTTTCTTCTGGTGAAAAGCAAACCCTTTACAGCTTAAGATTGAAGTTCCTTCCAACAATCTTGCTTGTGATGAGCTATACCAATACAGGAGTATCGTCCTTTTGTATCTGATGCTCTGAGCTTTGTCTCTCTTAAGTGCCTTCCTTATGAAATTATCTAGCTCCCTCACACTAACTTACCCTCAACTTAGTGTGATTTACAAAAGCTTTTAAGTAAATGTTTCCGCTGATTTTTGGACCGTTACCAAGAATTCTGCCGTTGTCTACCAATATTATTTTCGTTAACAATCTGTTAGAGTAGCTCGTCCAACTCTGATCTGTTCCATGCTGTATCAGGTTGATTTGGGGGATCCACTTTGTACTGCAGATACGTATCAGAATAGCAGGTGAGATTTGTTCTTGATTTCGCAACAACTTTTATCTTGTAGTAGACTGAAGAACAGAGCGCCCGGTGGTATTAAATGCGAAGTCAGGTTTCTTGAATTTTAGCGCCGAAAAACTAAGTTGACCTTTTACAATCCTCAAAAGGGCTTTTTAACATTCTGAGTCTTAAGTGATCTTCTAAGATATTGAATACCTCATCTGACTTTAATAGCTTCTGAACATCCATAGCTCTGCTAACGAATCCTTGTGCTTATGAGGCGACTTCCATCTGAACTTTGCTTCTGAACTCAAAACTTACAAAACTAAATTATCTTCAGAATCTAACAATTTCCCTCATTTTGTTGGTTCTGAGTGAAGTAAAGCATAGGATGTACTTACTCCCTCATAGTCTAATGCTTAAGTTCAGAGTTTAAGTTTTAAAGTCATACAAGGAAGTCAGTACAACGAAGAGTTATACTTTTGGAGCAAAAGTAAAAACTTTTATTGATGATGAGTACAAGTTTTTATAATACAAGTATTTATAATGAATTCATTCACAAAGGTTTTTCTTTAAGAGCTAAGAAT
>CATIWQ010066700.1:0-15159 GCA_949673415.1 Euphorbia schlechtendalii | reverse complement strand
TGGATGGTTTATATTTCGCAATATGTGAATCATGCATTTAACTCCAAAAATAACCTAAGTGCGAATATGCACAATTAAAAGAAAACGGTTTTCTGTAGATGTAATTTAATGTGATCCAATAAGAAATAAGCAACTTATCCCGGACCGAAATCTCTGTGTCTTGGTGGGCCATTTCCCGGACGTTAAGTCTCACAAGAATTTAATTCCTGGAAAGAGCTAATCCAGGTGGCGACTCCACACTAAGAGACGACAGATTCGGGTTCGAACTGATCTTTAACATATTCGCCTTTTTCTTTTTTTAACCTTTTTCTTGGGTCCCCGATCCGGTGCTTTTCTCCTCTCCTTTTTCAAAACACCCCGGTGGACCATGCCTATGACCCCGCGCGCTCTCAGCCCACCGCTCCGTATCGCCCGCTCACACTTGTTCACATATAAAAGTAGGTGTTGTCAATACACCTTACCACATAGAAAAATGATGATAACTGCAAGTATATAGTTGCGAAGTAGTCTTAAAAGATATCGAAACCACGGGGAAGGAACCTGGTTTAAAGATACAGTAGGGAAGAAACAAAGTAAATAAAATAAAAATAGTTTAGAGATTTTTGAGGGTAGGAAGATTAGGATGAAAAGTTGAGTAAATATAAATGTGATAGACTAGAAACTCTATATGAATAGATTTTCACTACGACTAAGTTTAGCAGAGAAAACATGCAAGTTTAACAAAGATGTTACGACACATTAGATTATCTAACAGATTCGGTTCTAGATATTCAGATGTTCAATTATTCACTGCAGAGCTACACATGAAATAACTTTTCTAAGTCTAGCGTAAACGAGATAAGATAATTATGAAAATCTGGACAACATCAATACTATGCTTAGTACAGGTCGCTCTCACATAGCCACATTTAGCAAGTTACCATTCCAAAAATGTTGGCTCACTAAACAGCATTATATCATAGATCCAGTGATTATACACGATATTGTTAACCCCGAAACTACTCATAAAAGCAACGTCGATGCATATAACTTGATTAACATAAAAAACTTAGCACAAAATATGCATTATGACATATAGACATATCATAAACTTCGAAATAGAAAGTATAAGTAGAAAGTAAAGCAAAGTTGTAAGGTATGCAACTGAAAGCTAAAGTTGATCAAATCGTATCCACTCTTTAATGGGAGTAGTCAATTCCCGCAATTCTTGTGTCTGCTTTGAATTTGGTCTCGGCCCATACAGAACCTCCACTAGGATGCTATTCTTTACGAATATCGAACAAACGAATATTGAAGAACGAAAACTTTTATTGATAAGTGATTTGCAAGTACACTTATACAACAATCGCTCGAATATGTAGAAAAATCTAGTGATCGAAATAAGGAATCGAATCACTTAAACATTTTCTCACTAACACTTAAGAACGTAGCGAATCTAACTATACACGCACTATATTTTTACTCTATGCTTTCCTCTCTAATGTTTCACACTGTTCACCCCACCAATGCTGCACCAAATTTGTGAAGAATTGGAGCCCTATTTATTGAGTTTGAAGGGTTGCGTCTATCCAAACGAAGAGTCATATCCATTGGTGAAAGATTGCATCTCTTCAATGTGACTGGTTGAGAGGCTTTTATTCAATCCACAATGGATAGGTACCTTTTCATGATTGGTTGACTCCTGATAAGTGTCTTTCTGTTGGTAGTTGATGGCGGTTGATGGTAGTTGATCATGCTTATCTGGCGGTTGGTAGTTAAGAAGATAATACCAGAAAACCATCCAAGTCACGAGCGTGAATCTTCCTTTGACAGATTTCTGTTCTGAAGTGACCAGGTCGCGACTGCGAATGATTGTCACAACCGTGAATGGAGTTTTCTTCAGAAATTTCCTTGTAACTTCATCGATCTTCGACAGCTTCGATCGTAAGCCCAATCTTTAAGTTCCACGCATCTTTTTGCACCTTTTTCATTCTTTTTTCATAGAATTCCACTTTTGATCATTTTACTTCCAAGATTTACCTAGTATCTGCATTTGCATAAAAAATAACTACATACCACGTGAAATCTTTTATATGAAGTATAAAAATGACTCAAACTATTGTGTTTATTGTGTGAATTTATCATGATAATAAGTGTAATTGTACACTTCTCAGTATGCCTAACTCGTACCACAAAGTAGATTCGGGTCTGGGATGAGTTATCTATTTCATCATCATTTGAGTTAAATTACACCATGAATGAGAAACCACATAATATTCGAACTAAACTACATATTTTCTATTTATATTTATCGTGCATGCATAAAATGATAAGTAAATTGCAGAAAGTAAACACATAAGGAATTAAAAGCTCCTATTCTACGGGGTATTAATTACATCATCGGGCTTGGAGTTTTTACAAATCTCCTAATTACATTGAGAATCTAATGTATACAATCGCCTAAAATACATCGATGTCTAACAAATATTACATTTTATTTTTGAAAAGAAAAGCGATACCCGAAGGAAAATAAATCCTAACATACATCTATCCTAGACTACCTACATCCACATAGCACAAATACGACACGTAACAAATAATTCCAAGTATGTTCATTTTAACTTTCGTGAGACCCGTATGATCTAGTTTAAAACATCGGAGAGTTTGAAATTATTTTTAAACAAAAAGGGGTTCATTTTAAACACATAAGTTTTTTTTAACCATTTTTAGTGAAATTGCTGCATGCAAATAATTGTCGGGCCGGTTATCAGGGAACTTCGGTTTCCTTTGTGGAGGTTTCCTAATGCACTTTAGAACAATACAACACGAAATAAATCTAGGTTCGAAATCATGAATCGTGATATTTATTAAAAAGATTGTGAAAGCTGATAAAATAACGTTCCGGTAAATAAAAATCGGGTTTGTAAAAATTTCGCATATACACTTCATGTTACTGAAATCTCAGATCTCAGATCTGAACGGTTGCCACTGACCCTCTTGAACATGAATCGAAATCCAAAAATTTTCCAAACATTCTACCCGTATTCTAGTTAGAAAATGTTGTCGTTAATGATAATGACTGATATCATTAACGTCATCGTTTGATATCGTTCAACGATATCGATATGTAGAATACATGCAATTTTCATTTTTTTTATTTACATTTTCACGTATATAAACACATATATATGATAAAAACTCATGAAGCATGAATCTAGGAACTCAGAGGCTTACCCCATAGCTATGAATCCACTTTGTTCGGTCCACGAAAATGCCCAGAAAGTCCTTGTTTCTTTGGTTTGGTTTTGCATTTTGATGAAAACGGAGATTAGAGGTCTCCTTTTTTGAGGGAAGGCAGTGCTTCCTGGATGTAGTAAGTGAAATGATAAAGGGAAGAACAAGAGATACTTCTTCCTTTAGGTTTGGATCTTAGAGAATCTCTAAAACAAAAACTTTGAACTTTGGTTTTTGGAGTTTTTGTTTGGGATTTGTGGTGGTTGTTTTTTACTGAGTTCTTACTGCAGAGCTCTTGTGTTTTTTTTCTCTGGAAAGAATCCCCCCTCCCTTGTGACTGAAAGTTACCTCCTTTTGTGGACTCCCTTCAATCCAAAAGTCATCCACTTGCACAAGTGGCACACCTCACCAATCTTGTCTTTTCTTCATTATTTCTCCCCCCATGTGGGTTGGCTGCACGTTGACAGGGTGTATGGAGAAAAAAAGTCTGAATTATGGGTGAGGGATGGGTGTTTTTTGTTGAATAATGTGAGATATGCTTTTTTTGACTATTTGTAAACTCGATATCGTTAACGATAATGGGCGACATCGTTAACGATATCCTTCCACATCGTTAACGATATCGAATAACCTAGCGGGCTTTTCTTGGTTTGGGCTTTTAGATAGGGAAGAAAGGTCCAAAGAAACAAGGAATATGATTTCTGGACGATTTCGAGAACCTGCAAAATGCAAAATGCTAACAAGGAAAAAAAATTACAACTTCATCATCGAACTCGCGAGTCGGGAGTAGAAATCCCATGCTCACAGGCTACCCCTCATGGGATCACGCCTAATATGAGATCAGTATGGTCCCACGATTGAAAGAGCAGCGGGGTTTAGAGATAATACCTGCCCGGTCACGGTTTGTACTCTTTGGGGATGATGGCCGGAAGCTTTCATCTTGGTGGTACATTGTTAGGGATTGGCCTCTCCATGCCCCTTGCAAATTTCCTGTTTAGCAATGATTACCCCTTGAAAGTTGAACTTCGGCCTGTTGATATTGCTGGAACCGTTGGGGAGAGAACGTTGACCATGTGCCTCCATTCTCCTGATGGAGAATCCTTTGTGCAAGCTTTTGAACTGTAGAAAGTTCAGATTTTGAACTGTAAAATGTCCGGATGTTGGACTGTAGAAAGTTCGGACATTGAACTGTAAGAAGTTCGGTTGACTATAAAAAGTCAGATTTTGGACTGTAGAAAGTCCGGATGACTGTAAAAAGTCAGGATTTTGGACTGTAGAGAGTCCAGATGACTATAAAAAGTTTGGATTTTGAATTGTAAAAAGTTTGGGTGACTGCTAAAAGTCTGGATTTTGAACTATAAAAAGTTCAAGTGACTGTAAAAAGCCTGGATTTTGAACTGTAAAAAGTTCGGATGATTGTAAAAAGTCAAGATTTTGAGAAAATGCAAGTTATGAATGCATGTTTGATTTCTTGATTGAGATTGCTGGAAGCAAAAATGTTTGCCCTTCAATCAAGAATTAAAATATGAATGTGTGTTGAATTCTCGGACCAGCGCTATCAAGTTTTGAAAGTATTTTGTCAAGTCCCAAAAGTTTGCGGGTCATCTTCAAAGTTAAAATCACACTGAAAAATGAATTTTAAAGGGTTAAAATGAATTTGGGCTGAAAATAAAAAATGGGCCTGGCTGAAAGACCATATCGTTAACAGTATGGATTGATATCGTTAACGATATCCATTGATATCGTTATCGATATCGAAGTGACAGGATACAAAATAAAACAAAACTTTTTCATTCATTCGAAAAAAACTCTCAAAAATCTCTCAAAACTAATTTTCCTCCCCAAAT
The DNA here is from genome assembly GCA_949673415.1 of Euphorbia schlechtendalii. NCBI lineage: Eukaryota > Viridiplantae > Streptophyta > Magnoliopsida > Malpighiales > Euphorbiaceae > Euphorbia > Euphorbia schlechtendalii. Next base: position 10,099 of record CATIWQ010066700.1, on the reverse strand, counting down.
TCTCCGACGAAATGTTGTGCAAGATTAAATCCCGCAACCTGAGAGCCATTTCCCCCTCCTCTCTCGATGATAATCCTGAGATTCCAGGATTCAAATGGTGTCCCGTGGAGTAAGCTCTCTGTTTTGAACAGGATGATGAGTTCGTCAGTTTTTCTTTCAACTCTCCGATCAACACTCTTCGCCCGAGGCTCGAGGAACATGCTTCGGCAGTCCAGGTAACCCAAAACTCCCTATATTTTAATTTTTTCTTGATTTCAATTCAAAAACCTAGGTTTTAGATTTGTGAAAATTGATTGATTTAGATGAAATTGATGCATGTTTAGGCTTTATACATTGATTTTGCACGGTTTAGGATGATTTGGAACTCGATGCGTGGGATTAAAAATGTAAATTTTAGATTTTTTGGGGTTAGAATCGAGATAGAGGCTGTCACTGCCTCTATCACTGAGATATCGTTACTGATATCAATTGATATCATTATCAATATCTTTGATTTCCTTCAACGATATCTATGATATCGTTAATGACAATGAAAAGGGAGGCAGAAATTATTTCTTCCTCGTCTAAAAATTCACGTTTGAGCATTATTTTAGCCCAGTTTGTAATTCCTGATTGAATTGAAGTAAAAGGATACTAAATCTCACATTGATTTTGAGACTGATCTTCTGTATTTTGTTTCTATCTTTTCCAGTCGTAGACCTATACCAACTTTAGTGGTATTAGAGCCATGGGACATTGGTGGAGCCTCACTGCCGGAGACCCCGAGCTTTCGCCATTGATGCCACCGGGTTTGGCGTGCTTGCACGGATCTTGCCAAGTCACATGCCACATTTGTCTCACCCTACTCGACTGCCTTGGTTGAGTGGTGGTCTAAGATGACCCACACCTTCCACCTTCTAGTGGGGGAGTTGACCGTCACTCCGTTTGATGTGGTGGCTATGACTGGCCTCCCCTAGCACCAGGGGGCCATTCACTTCGATATCTTCATGGATCGCTTCCCCACCTCCTGTCGAGTCGTCAACCGGGTGCTGGAGTTATTTGGTTTGGCCCCGCGTTCGGGTCGGCTCTCTTACAAGGAGCTGAGCTTGTGTTGGGCTGAGATGGAGGAGGTTCCTGAGGAGTCACAGGCTCAGTGTGTGCACTCCTTTGTGATTTGTTTGCTGACGGTGCTCTTCTTCCCTGTTGCTTCTAGTAAGATCAACTACAGGTTGATCTCAACGGTAGAGGATCTGGCTTCCATCCCACTTTTGAACTAGCCGAGGGCCATTTTTTGGGCCATATGTATTATAGCTTAGATTGTGCTGTGAGGGCTCATGAGAAGGCCCTCAAGTTGAGTCACATACTCCTCCAGGTATTTGATCGTCTTTCGAACTTTACTTCTTAATATTTTCATAGCTTTGTTTGACTTCGATTTCATTGCAGGTCTGGGCCTTCTCCTACCATATTCTTCCTCATCTGGTCTTCAAGACCGCAGTGATTCAAGGTGAGCCTCTCCTGGCTATATGGTGCCGTCTATTCGTGGGACTCCATTAGTGGCGGATTAGATATCGAGAGTGCTTTCGTGGCCTCACACGGCAGGAGGCATAAAAGTGATTTTCTAACTTCTTGGTTACCTCTTTTTTTTTATCATCCCATTGTGAATGTGTCTTTCCTTTTTGGTGATTGCAGATCAATCAGGAACCCTAGATCCTGGTGCCGAACAAGGATGCGGTGGTGACCGTGCGGACAAATGTTGATAACCATCGACTGGACTTGGAGTCTCCCCTCTCTCTTGAGTGGTACTTGGGGGAGAGGGTCCGATCTTGGCAAACCTCGACCATTACAGAGTGACCTGTACCTCCCCGTCCTCCTACCGGTGTCTTCTGGCCGCATTTGAAGATTAAATCCATGAACGATCGTGCTACCTTCTTCAAGGGTAGCGACGTGGTGGTTCCTTCCATCGGTGGTTCGTACTGGCACGCTTGGGGCACTTGATCCCTCGTTGCCCTTGCATCACTAACGATGACATCAAGGATTGGCACCGACGAAAGGTGGCGGAAGTGATGGGAGTGTTTTCCTCCGATGACGAGGAGGAGGAGCTACATAGAGATGGCAACAGTGGCGACGATGATCCTGATGATGGTCCGAGTCCCGGTGGTGATGACATCGACGATGGATACTTCAGTGGTGGAGGCGGCAGTGACGGTCATGGTTATATGAGAGCTGACGATGCAAGTTCTGTTGGCAGCAGGGACCACAGAGATGCCTCCCCAAGCTCTTAGAGGGTATGAATCTCTTCTACACTTGATCTCGTTTGGATTCTTTTTGGTTAAGTATTTATGGTTTTTGTTAAACATGTTAACATAGGGAAGCGAGCTCAAGCACATCGGTCAGCTCTGGGGACCGGATGTATCACATCCCTGGCTTTGTGGAGGGCCATTCGACCACATATCTGGATATCAACTTCTCCTTGATGATGAGAATGGGGGAGCGATGGGACTACACTCTACCCCAGCATCCCATGAGCTTTACTCCTGATGATATAACCCATGTGAGTTTCATTCTTTGATGCTTTGGTTTTTAATTCCCTCGATTCTTATCTTGAACTTGTTTCTCAAATGGTAGGTTCTCCAGGCCAATACTGAGTAATATGTCCACAACTACCTGTTTGCCCGTGAATTGATCATCGCGTAGAACTAGACCGTTGAGGTAATCCTGTACAAAATTTCATGAAAATGTGCACTAATTATGCATGCATGTGAGATGATTGTGTATGCCCTTTAAATTTTTAAATGTTATGATGCATGTTCTCCATTGCAGGCTTTGATTGCCAACGAGCACTAGGATCTTCTAAATTCTCAAGCTACTATCCAGAGCCTTGAGGGTCATGTGAGAGATCTAACTCTGAGGATGGGGGACCTAAAGAGATAGCTAGCCTAGGCTCAAGCTCAGACTCAAAGGGCTGTTCGTGCGGTGATGTCAGGTGAGAGTCGTTCTAGGGGGAACCGGGGGACTCCTTCTTAGTTAGGGATGCGCAGGGGCAGGTCAGGGAGCAGGGACCCAGAGGATGATAACCTTATCACCGGGGTCGTAGTGGACGAGGAGGATTTCTCTTAGATTTAGCCTTTTATATTTTCCTTCTGACTTCAATTGTAGGGATAACATTTATTTGTAACTTTTCGAGCGCTTTTGATGCTTTTGCACAATTATCATTGATTATTTGATTGGATGTTTCTGCTACAAAATTGCTGTCATATCCCAAGCCAGACCTCTTCTAATAATTTTATCTTTGTAAAGCTTTCTAAGAACTTCAGGCTTATGAAAGGAGAGGGTTTTGGCCTTCGAGTACCAGATCCTCTCATGTAATATTTCATTTCATGCACATGCTTGCTTGTTTACGGATGCTTTCGTATATGCATGAATGAATGAATGTAATTACTAATGTATGTGGTTAATGCATGTGTAGGCAACACAGGTTTTTGAGAGATTTTATCCAGCTCTTTTCTTGCTTTTCTCCATATGGCATCCCACAATCAATATCTTCGCACTTTCTTGCGCACATTGAAGAATCTTGACTGGTATAAACTTGATAGATTCAACTTATGGGGCCTCCGCTACCTTGCATTCTACTTTGTGAACATAGCTTTGGTCAAGGCTGCAGTTTCATTTTGGGATCCGATCGCCCATGTCTTCTGATTTTCTCAATAGGAGCTATGCCCAATGATCGAGGAGTATCAAGCTATTCTAGGAATCCCTTGCCTTTAGGTTTTTCCTTTAGCAGTCCCATCCTATCGCTTTGGTATCGAACCTGATCTCCGGGGTTTATGGAATTTGGATTCCGTGGCCTCTTTTCTTTCTCACCCACTATCTGTTGGGGGATTTCAGGTTGTCGGTGTACTGGAGTGGTGCATCAGTATCCTGAGATCTCATGTTGCTTGGCCATACATGGTAGCTCTGCTCTTGATGTGAGAGTTTATCTGCAGAGTTAGCCCTACCGCCCCGTTCCAGTTGATATCCGTTATCGATCCACTTTATCAGGGGAATTCTCCATCTACCCTAGCACTGGCGGAGAATCTCATTAGCATGGATGCCGCTGTCGCTCGCCCTGACCTGGTTGATGATCATTTCACGCTTCTCGAGGTAAGCCCGTAATGATTACTGATTTTCCCCTTTCTCTTGTTTTGCTAAACGGGATTTGTAGCAAGTTTGGTTATTGGAGAAGCTTTACCTGATTGACGATCCATGGGGGAATCCTTCTGATTATTCACCCTTTGCATACAACAGGTGGGGTTTGATCACCCTAGGACATTCCTGGATGGCTAAACAGGACTGGATTCAAGCATTCAGCCAGGTCTTCGATGATAGGATCCGTTGGCTTTCCCCCTGGTGGGAAATCACTCACGTCACCATCTTAATGTATGAAGATGAGATTTTGCTAATGTGCTTGTACCATTCCACCTTCTACTCACCAAGTTATATCTGTAGGAAGTACAGGAGATGCCAAAGGATACCCCTGACATATGCACCTTCCAGGTTTCAAAGTGGCACCATTCTTAGCTGAACAGGTTACCGATCTTATGGAGTCAACACACTCGATTTATTGGTCTTGATTATAAGGTAATTGAGACTACAGAGACTGACCGGTTCTATCGGGGATGGTTAGGAGCGATCAGGTCTCTGACGGACCTTGGGAGTTACACTTGGGTGATGCGTGAATGGTTGAGAGAGGAAGACGGGTTGAGCCCTTATGATCGTGGATAGAGCCAGTTTGATGAATTGTTGAGAATGATGCTATTTTAAAGAAGAAAGACTTATCGACTTTTACTTAGGGCATATCTGTGTGGTATAACTCTATCGGATTTGTTTGTCTTTTCTTTTCCTAATTACAAATTATTGAACTAACTGTATAATAAAATGTTTGTTGTTTACTTGTGACGTTTCAGCCATTGGCATTAATGGATTTCCCTTAACATTCACATTAAAAAGTTTCAGCTAGAAATGATATCTTTATTGATGAAATGAATTGAAGTACAAATATTTCGAGTGATTCGACTCCTGTCATTAGATAGCCCTCTCAAGTTTTCTAACTAATGAATTTATTCCTCACTCCTTTTGTCCTAAGTTTTACCTGAATTGCCCTTTTCGGGTTTTTAACTCAGTGGACTATCTTATTTTTTGAGAAGAAAAAGAAAAGAAAGAAAAGACCCTAATTTTTTCTCAACCAATAGAGTATCGGCTTACGAGCCTATTTACATATGTATTTTTTTATTTTGTATAGCTTTTTTTTGGCTTTATTGCTTTTCCTAGACGTGGTAGCATTTAAGTCTATCTTGATTAATGGGGTTGACGAATTCGTTATTGTCCATATCCATGATCATGACTGCTCCTTTACTCAGCACTTTCTTAACTATGAACAGGCCTTCCCAGTTGGGTTTGAACTTTCCTCTGACATCCACGTTCGAAGGTTTTAATTACTTCAATACCAAATCTCCGACCTTCAAGGGTTGCCTCTGGTGCTTGACTTTATTGTTCTATGCTTTGGCCATCCGTTGTTGATACATTTGTAGATGATCTAAAGCGTTGAGGTGACACTCGTCAATCATGTTTAGCTGTTCGAATCTCACTCTGGCCCATTCCGATTCTCCTAACTTAGCTTCTAGTGCTATCCTTAAAGATCCCACCTTTGTTTCTACTAGTAAAATTACTTCCATTCCGTACATGAGTGAGAACGGAGTTTGATTTGTGGGGGTCCGAATACTCTTTCTATAGGCCCAGATTGCGAAAGGTAGCTTTTCTGCCCAATCTTGATAAGTGGTGACCATTGAGGTCAGGATCTTCTTGATGAAATTGTTGGCTGCTTCTACTGCCCCATTTGCTTGTGGTTTATATGGCGAAGATCGATGATGCTCAATGCTATATTTCTCAATGAGTTCCATTGTTGCCCCTTGGAATTGGACTCCATTATTTGAGATGATGTGATGGGGAATCCCATACCGAGTGAAGATGTGCTTCTCTATGAACTTGGCCATTTTCTTGGCGTTGATATTGGAGTAGGATTCGGCTTCCACCCACTTGGAAAAGTAATCAACTACTACTATGATGAATCTGTGGCCGTTGCTGGAAGAAGGATGAATCTCTCCAATTATATCGATCCCCCACATTGAGAATGGCCAAGGAGTAGATAAGCTGTGAAGATTTGAGGGGGCTAATGGCTAAGGTCTCCATAGATTTGGCATTCGTGGCACTTTTTAACTTCAGCGATACAGTCGGCGACCATAGTGGTCCAATAATAACCCTCACATTGAATTTTCTTGGACAGGGATAAGCCATTCATGTGTGTCCCACAATCTCCTGCGTGTAGTCTCCTGATGAAAAGTATAGCCTCTTTCTCAGTCAAACACTGAAGCAACAAACCCACTGGGTTACGGCGGAATAAATCATCGTCAAGAAGCCTGAATCAGACAACCAGGTGACGGAGGGAAGTGCGTTCAGAATCCGTGGCACCTTCGGGATAAGTCCCATCTTTCAGAAATTAGAGAATATCAAAATACCAGCAACCCATGTCCGAGTCTTCATCAACGGTCACCGCTCTGCAATAAAAGGACTCCCTGGCCGATTGAAGAATTAATGGTTGGATGAGCTGGGTCTGGGGCCCTTCCCACATAGAGGCTAGAGTGGCTAAAGAGTCTACCATTTGATTTTCTTCACGCAGCACATGATGAAAGAAACATTTTTCAAACTTAGCGGAAACCACACAGACTACTTCCAGATAGGGACGAAGTGACTCCTCTTTGATTTCCCAATCACCGGTTACCTACTGAATTACAAGAACTGAATCCTCGATAATTGAAACTTCTTTGGCCTTCACCTTTCCCAATGCTCCAAGCTGAAAAGACATGCTTCTTATTCTACCTCATTATTTGTGATAGGGAACTCCAAGCATTTGGTTAATGGAATGACCTCATTTTGGGGTGTGATCAAAACTACGTTGAGGCCTGCTCCGTTTCGATTCATTGCACCATCGAAGTACATAGTCCATCCCTTCTTCACTTCTTCTACCAAAGAGAGTTGTTCATCTGGGAGCTCAAGATTTTCTACATAATTGGAGTCCATTGCCTGATTAGCTAAAAATTCAGCAACCGCTCGCCCTTTGATGACTTTCCTGGTGATATACTCAATATCGAATTCAGAGAGGAGTAACAACCACCGGGATAATTTTCCTGCCACGTGTGGCACAAATACTTCATAGAATCAACCTTGGCCACTGCCTGGACTCGATAAGACTAGAAGTAGTGGCGTAGCTTCTTTATCTACCATACCATAGCTGCGCAAATCTTCTCCACCACCGTGTAGCGGGTTTCATACTCTAGCAACTTCTTTCTCAAGTAGTATATCACGCGCTCCCTTTTGCTATCATCCTCTTATACCAGCATGGCTCCAATAGAGGATTCTTCAATAGCCAAGTAGAGAATAAGAGGGCATTCTAGAGTGGGAGGTTTCAGAACAGGAGGCTTGATCAAGTATTGCTTGATTCTGTCGAACGCGATTTGACATTGGTCATTCCAAACCACCGGTTGTTATTTCTGTAGCAACTTAAAGATTGGTTCGCAGATGGTGGTTAAGCGAGCGATGAACCTGCTGACGTACTACAATGACCCCAATAATGATCGTACTTCCTTCTCTTTTGTAGGTACTGGCATCTCCCTTATGGCTCGGCTCTTATCATGGTCCATTTCTATTCCCCTTTAACTCACTATATGCCCCAGTAGCTTTCCTGAGGTGACCCCAAATACACACTTCTTCGGGTTCAGGCGTAGGTTGTATTTCTCAATCCAAGTAAGAAACCGAGCAAGGACCGCAGGATGTTCTTCACGAGTGTTGGATTTGACTAACATATCGTCCACATGTACTTCAACTTCCTTGTGGATTAAGTCATAAAGTAGGGCTATTGCAGCTCTTTGATAGGTTGCCCCTGTGTTCTTCAACCCGAAAGGCATCACTCTATAATAGTAAACCCCCCACTCGGTGATGAAGGTGGTTTTGATCTTGTCTTTGATTGCCATGAGGATTTGATTGTACCCCAAGAAACCATCCATAAATGAGTACTTGGTAGCCCTAGCAGCACTGTCGACCAAGACGTCAATATGAGGCAAAGGGAAGTCATCTTTTGGCGAGGCTTTATTTAGATCCCGGAAGTTAACATATACCCAAACTTTCCCATCCTTCTTTGCAATTGGTACAATATTGGTGAGACACGTAGGATATTCCACCACTTCTAAGAACTTGACTTCTATCTACTTGGCTATTTCCACTTTCACCTTTTGGGCCCACTCCGATCGCAATCTTCGCAGCTTTTGCTTGACTAGCTTGACTTGTAGATCGATGGGGATTCTATGCTCGGTGATTGCTCTATCAACCCCTAGCATTCTTTGTAGGACAATGTGAATGCTACCACATGTTTTCTAAGTACATTTTTAATCTCACTTTCTTCCTTAGGAGTCAGATAACTCAAAATCATCACCATTATAAGTGATTCATCCGTACTTAGATTGATTTCATGCAATGAGGTATCCGTTATGCTGAAAACATTATGTGAATGATCATGAAAATGCATGTTGCCATTTGGAAAAACATCACATAAGTAAGCAAAGTTCTAATTCATTGATGAAAATGCCTCATAGGCTGAATTGTTCATATCAAATACATTGGCAATATTAAAAATTACATCATTAACATCATTCTCCTCCATAGGCGGAGGGTCTTCATTGATCACCGGAGCTGGCTCTTGGAAGGTGGGCTCAATAAGGGTGGTCTTCTTTTCCTGGGCAGTTACTTTGGTGAGGGCCTCTGCTGCTGCAGCTAGCTGTTCCTTGACATCTCCTTCTTTCTTCCTCATAAGCACTACGAGGCCTTGGTGATAGCTTCAAGTGTATCTTGTACCTCATCCTCCATAGGTTTAGATTCAGGTTCTCCTTCCCTGAACATCTTAGCCTTCCCTTTATACTTGGTAGCCATAGTAACTGCTTCAAGGTCCCTTCCTTCATGCTAGTCCCTTCTGAGTGCTTAGCTTCATCCGAGCCATTCATAGACTCGATTATCGGAGCCAACATGCTCTCCTTTGCAAAATCGTATAGATCGCCAAAGATTTCAAATCCTAGCATAGATTTTCCATCCATTATCACAAGTTCACTATCCCCCAGGTATTGCATACTCCCTTCAATTGTGCATACGCTAACCATGTTGCAGAAGGATAGTTGCTTGTGCTTGTAGATTTTGTGTCGGGGGGTAAATCCTAGTCCAGCCCTAGGGGTCAGTAAAAGAGGATCAATGGCTTCCACTACTCCTTAGTGATACTTCCCGAGCCCTTTACCCTGAATAAATCCTTGCTTCTTCATAATCCTTTTCAGACCCGTTGAGAAGTAGCGGTAGCCTATAAGGATCATCTTCTTCCTTTTTGCCTCGGCTTCTTAACCAATCATGGCCACCCTCAGGCCTTGTTCTGCGAAAGTTGCTGCCGCTATTATGGATTCCTCTTCCGCCTCTATGGTAACTGGCTTCCCTTGGTAAACTAGTTTAATCTTCTAGTGGAGAGTGTAGGGGATAGCGCCAAGTGCATGTATCCAAGGTCTTCCCAGTAGTAGGGAGTATGAGACAGGTATATTTAGGATGATGAATTTTACTTCGAATTTCACTTCATTTACAGCTACAGTTACCGTGAATGTTCCTACAACCCCGCACTTTTAGTCATCACAGGCTCGGATAACAGTATCTGACCTTTCTAACATGCTTTCAGTTAATCCAAGATGAGGCAGTGTTCGCCACTTTTTTACTAATAAGTTTAATCTAATATGGTTCCAGAATCTCGTGAACTGTTGGCTATCAACTGCGCCAAAAACTTGTTCACATATAAAATGTAGGTGTTGTTAATACCCCTTACCACATAGAAAAATGATGATAACTGTAAGTATACAGTTGCGATGTAGTTTTAAAAGATATCGAACCCACAGGGAAGGAACCTGGTCTAAAGATACTAGGGAAGCTTAAAAGTAAATAAAATAAAAATAGTTTAGAGATTTTTGTTATGGGTAGGAATATTAGAATAAAAAGTTGAGTAAATATA
>CATIWQ010066653.1:0-33758 GCA_949673415.1 Euphorbia schlechtendalii | reverse complement strand
AACACCTAAGGTAGCTCATGCATATTGCTGGATAGTGATTTCAGGTTTTGGCCTTCGACTTGAGTTTAGTCTTCCATATCGGGTTGAGCAAGCGCCACCCCCATTTTTATCCTTAATCGAGTTAGAACCGCCGTTTAGGTCAAGAATCCCGAGAACATAACAGATTGATTGATTGATTGATCATTAGATTAGGATTAGGTTAATTCCCGAAACCTTTATCTATCCGCTCAAACATAGACCAATCCCGAGTAGCCTGATAGTTTGTTACATTTTCCTGAGGATCGATAACCTGGACAAAACCAGAACTATAACTTGTCAACGATAGGTACACTGCCTTAGTTGTGCGACTGCTAGTGTCAGTTTTACGCTTGCACTCACAGCCCACCAACCATCTAAACTCCCTTCGGGACAATCTCGGGTTCATAAAATCTTCACATATACACATCATGCTACTGAAATCTCAGGTTTCAAGCCTGAATGGTCACCACTGACCTCTTGAACAAGAATCGAAATCTGGAAATTTTACAAACATCTGCCCATTTTCTGCCTGGAAGATGATGTCGTTAAGGACATCATTGATGTTGTTAACGACATCATCAATATTGTTAACGGCATCGCAATGTCGTTAATGACATTGCATGGGAAGAATACATTCAATTTTCTGTTTTATTTACGTTTTTTCATTTTCAATCATAAAGCACAAACATATGATACAAACAAGTGAGGCACGACCCTAGGAACTCAGAGGCTTACCCCGTTGCCGTGAATCCACTTCGCTCGGTCTACGAAAATCCCAGAAAGTCCTCCTCGTTTCATTGGTTTGGTTTGCGATTTTGTCGAAAAATGAAGAGTAAGTGCTACTCTTTTATGAAGAGAGTTAGAACCCTCTGAATGTAAGTCTCAGCAAGAGGAAGAAAGGAAATAGAAATCCTCCTTCATTCAAGTTTAGACTTTCGAAAACTTAAAGACTCAGAAAATTACCGAAATCCTACTTAAAGATTAAAACTTTCAAATGAGTAAGAAAATGCTTGTTAAAGACACTTAAACCAAGTTCTTATTGAGCTAAAGCTCAGTAGAGAATGTCTTAAAAGGACTCTAAACCTCAAGTTTGCTTAAACTCTCAATATACCTCACTTTCCGAAACAAGTGGACTAAACCTCAAACTTGCCTAAATGACCCGAGATATCCCAAGTTCATGCCCTATCCACGAACTTACACACTCAAGTTTCAGAAATTCAAGTTAAAAGGAGTTAAAAGATGATTATTTTGTTATCAAAACACTTAAAATGCATTCAAAGTACTTAAGAACCAAAAACAAATTCAAAGGAAACTTTTCTCCCAAGATTCCAACCCTTCCCTTTTTTGCTAAAAAAAATCTTTCTGCTAAAAATGCTCTCCCTTGTTTCCAGTACTGGAACTCAGCTCTCTTAAAGAGAGAGCTCCCTTCAATCCAAAAAAGTAGTCAAAGTTGGCTTTTTCTTTTTTCCCATTTTTTCGACTTATTTCTCAATCCTTATGCAAATGTTGGGATTCAAAAGTCTTTAGTGGGATTTGGCAGCTGTATTTCAATGATTGAATCCGAGCAAGTTGGAAAAATTTAATTTTTTGGCTGAAAAAAGTCCACAAAGTGCAATTCTGGTTCTGCTGTCAATGCAATGTCGTTAATGATATTAAGATGTCGTTAACGATATTGCATGGCCAGATTGGGTTTTTCTTTTTTAACTTGGGCTTTTTAAGGAAGAAGAAGCCCAAAGAAACAAGGCAAATAATTTTCAGGCGATTTCAGGACTCTGCAAAATGTAAAAAGCTAACTAAGGAAAAATTACTGCTTCATCATCGAACTCGCGAGTCGGGAGTAAAAATCCCTTCCAGTGTGATTAGGCGTTACTGTTTTCCTTTTGAAATTGATCCGATCGGCGCTCGCTAAATTTTAGCACCGCAAATTTCTCTCTCTCAATCCAATATTCATGGCTTCCAAACGAGTTTGATTTGCTAGGAGATAAGGTATTCACTGACAACTTCAACTCAATTTTTTTTTGCTATGCCGCTTGCTTTCTCGTATTATGTGAACATTTTCCATTTGTATTTTTTCAAAATTTTCCCATGGATGTATGTGTTTAACTAATTTAAGATTCAAAGACGCAAATTTTTTTCTGTGTTTGTGTTTTTTGGAGTTGCTATTGGGTATGCATCGTATTGTTATTTGTATGTTATTCCATTATAGCTTCCATCTTCTGCATGATTATACTGATCTCTGTTCACTCTTGGTCTTAGACATATAAAATTTCATGTGCTTTTATTTTCTCGCTTCACTGTCACCAATTTGCAAGTCAAACCCTAAACCCATTTTGCCTCCTTCTGATGTTACTTGAGCTCTCTGTATATTGAGCACTTAGAGATTTAAGATTTTTTTTTTATTTTTGTTTTTTTTATTGTTACGTTTTTTTCATCTCTACTGGTTTTAATTCTCCCATGGACATGACCGTTGTTTTTTATTTCAGAAGTGATGGATGGAGACTTGCCGCTTGCTAAAGGTAGATGGTTTCTCGAAAATATTAGCGATGGTGATAAGTTAGATAGAATCAGTTACTTACCTGGTGATATTCTTGTTCGGATACTTTCGTATCTCCGAACCAAAGAAGCTGTTTCAACCAGCATCTTGTCCAAAAGATGGGATTACCTTTGGACTTTAACTCTGAACCTCGACTTTTCAGATCTGTTTGGATATTCCAGTCCAAATGACAGCATTTTCAGATCCCGATCATCAAAGGAATACGTGGATAGGGTGATATTCTATCATGGCAGTTCAACTATACGAAAATGTTATCTGCATTGCCATAATACAAATCTTCATCAATTTATGTATGCTTGGGTTGTGCTCTCATTACTTGCAATATCGAAGAATTGGTTCTCGAAACCTCTTTTCTGGTCGTTCAGGAACTTCCAAGTAGACTTTTCACATGCAAAACATTATCCGTTCTGAAAATTTTCAGCATTTTCGTCCTGGAATTGCCAAACTCTATATTTTTACCATGCCTTAAAACTTTGTGGCTTAAGTGGGTTGTCTATGTTGATGGCGCATCAGCTCAAAATCTATTCTCGAGCTGTCCCGTGCTTGAAGATTTGGTCATCATTAGTCTAGACTGGGATGGCATCGAAACTCTGAATCTCTCTATACCTTCGCTAAAAAGACTATCCATTCATTCGAAGTATAGTTCATGGAAGACTGAGATTAATGCTCCATGCCTCGTGTACCTTGAACTTGTAAGTAGACATAGCGATGATTTTTCTGCAAATTTTACATGCTCTCTGGTTGAGGCACGCATTCTCAGTGAATGTCCTTCCGGCCTTCTTAATAGAATCTCTGGAGTTCAGAGTTTAGTTCTCTCTGGTGATGTTGTGGTGGTAAGCTTAATTTACTTAATGATGTATATTTTTAATTTCTAATAGTGAAAATATACCTGATGTCATCAATACAATCTTATATCTTTTGCTTATCAATTTATAGGATTTGAACAAGATTACCAATCATCATGATGTCCTATGTTTCATAATCTTAAAAAACTGGAGTAAGAAGTTGAAAATCCAATTAATTGGGAGGTGTTGCGTATTTTGCTCGAGTGCTCTCCGAATCTTGACGTTCTTGTATTCCCTACGGTAATTTGTATTTTGTAATATAACCTGTTTTGCGCGTAAATTCATTTGGGTTTTGCGTGAAAATTTATCTTGTATTATTTTGCATGCCTTCCAGGGAATTGTAGCGCCTAAAGGAAGTGGACTGGATTATTACCGATTCCATTGGCATCAACCAGATTCGGTGGCTTAATGTTTGGATATGAATCTTAAGACAGTTGAAATTCACAGCTTTGTGGACTCCCAGTTGAGAAGTATCTTGTGGCTTATTTGCTGAAATGCCGTCAAGTATTGGAAAAAATGACAATCCACAGTTATAACACAAGTGCAATGCCAAGAATGAAGCAATATATGGAAGCCGTCAAGAATGAGGTTTTGAGTTTAGGAAGAAGTTGTAGCACATGTGAAGTTGTTTTTATTTAAACATGTGCTCTAATTCTCTAAACTTCGCTTGAAAGTTGTCACGTTACTACTCGGTCTTGCTTTTGTTATTTGATCAGAGTATATTTTTCGTTTGTATAGAAAAAGCCTGAATTTGGTTTTATGTTAATCCAAGTATTTGTATAAATCCGAAATTGCATTTTGCTTTATTGTGGTTTTAATATTTTAGTGTTTCTGTATGATATTATGTTCACAGAAAAATAGTTTGAAAGCGAAGGTATTTTTATGAACCGTAGTTTTCCTTTTCCAGAGTTAACTGAATATATTCTCATCATTTGAGGCGCCTGTTAAAGAATGATATTCCCTTGTAAGCAAGGGAGTTCATCGGTTGGTTCAGTTCAATAACCGAACTGAATACACCGAAAACCGAATGGATGAAAAAATAGAAATCAAAACCGAACCGAAGTAGATTAGTAACCGAAATCAAATCGAATTATTCAGTTCGGTTCATTTAACTGATTAATTTTTTTGTTTGTTCTTTCATTTTCTTGTTAATTCTATTTATTTTATATATAATTATCACTAACAACTTTCATTACATACATAAATTAACTTGTATATCTTGTACAAAAGTAATAAATTAAATAACAATGTCTCAAGAACGTGATGAAATTGCTTTGACAAACTTAATTAAGTTTGTGGATTAAATTTTATATATGTAATTAATTTTTTATATTTATTGAATTAAACGGTCTATTCGGTTATATCGGTTAATTTTTATATTAAAACCGAACCGATCGAATTAACCGAAAATCTATAAAAGTGACAACCGAAACCGAACCATTTAGACCAAAAACAGAACCAAATAAACTGAATTACAACGATTCGGTCGGTTATTTCGGTCAGGTTCGGTTTTTGAACACCCCTACTTGTAAGGCAGTGAAGAGTCCGTAAAAAATGACAATGTGCAAGAGCTTTAGGCCTTATTCTCTTCAACTTCTGAAAGTTGAACTGAACTAAACTAAACTGAACTTTTAACTTAACTTAACTTATTTTAATGTAAATTTATAACTACACATAGCTGAACTTAACTGAACTGAACTTAATTGAACTTAACCTAACTGAACTTAACTTAACTGAACTTAATTGAATTGTAGTTGAAGTGAACATGAACTTGTAAGAAAAAATTGTCAGGAAAAAAACGTGTTCTTTCTCTACATGATTATAGGAATAAATGCCGCGTCCGGAGCCGCAAATGAAAGTTAATATTTTCAGAAGAGAAATCAATAAAATGGAAAGCAGATTATATACTTGCAACTCAAACAGAATATGCAATTAGTAGGAAATGAATTTGCCATTAAACAATGACATGTAAATAAAAAAAATTAATAGGGACAAAGAAATACACAATCAAGGAGCCTAGGAAAAGTTGTACAAAATAGAAGCAAAACGACCTACAAGGAAACCTAACTTATAGATTTAGAATGCATCGAAGGAACTAATAAAAAATAGTGAATGCCTCGTGGTTAGGGATGATAATGGGTTGGATCTGGATCCAATTTGGATCCATATTTTCATCATTTCAAGGTTAGTACAAGCACCGTCTACCTTGCACCAGCCTTGAAATTGTGATTATTTGGATTCAGGTCCGACCCATTACCAATATTACTTGTGGTTGACTGATTTGCAAAAAGGTCATTGTGGAATTTTATTTTTTTTCAAACGAGTGCATGTGGTGATGTATAGGAAAAAATGATAATTCATGAATTATTACATCATCATCATCCTTCACAGGCGGAAGGTCTTCTTTTCTAGCAGTTATCTTCTCTTTAACTACTTATAGGCAGTTTGCCCCACAGGTGTATCCAATGATTCCATCCACTTAAGCTTCTCAGTCTTCTCATAGACATCTTTGTAGCATGTAAATGTGTATGTTCCCAGTGCTTTTTTGTAAGCCAGCAATGCATAGTCAAGAAGCTTTACGATCATCTCTGACAAACTAAGTTGGTACTTTAACAACACTTGGGTGGCTATCCACCTACTATATTAGGGTTTGAACAACTCCCAAGGCCTCTGCTTGACAGCCTCAAGATTCTGCATGGTGGTCTTCATTTGAGATTTAAAGCCATATTGCTCAATTAATGCCTCTAATAGGTGCTTCCAATCATAAATAATCTCTAGAGGCAAGTTGTTGTACCACTCGTTGGCGAGCTACCCTAGTGTAATGATAAAGAATTAAGCCAACATCTTGTCACTGATCATCATAGCTCTCGTTATAGTCTGATAGTTGGCCAAATGTGAATGAGGATCTCCTTATCTTTATACTTCACTAACACCGGTATCACAAAGTTATCGGGAAGCCATTCTTCGTAATATACTACCGGAGGGATATGGTAGTAGTTCAGTTAGAAGTTCTGGAATTGGCTGGTGTGAGTAGCTAAAAAATTATTGTCAAAGCTTGGTAAAATTTGGTGGCTAATACCAAGGAACTATCCCTTCGATCCCTTGTTGAAAACTAGGCTGAGGAGGAGTGGACAATGTGGTCCCTTGGTTAAAGTAACCTTGGGGGAATGTAGTGCCCCTATGAGTGATTGTAAAGTTTTGAGAAAACATTACTTGAGTCTCGACCTGATAATGAGTAGGTTGGGCGGTAAAGTTTAAGCACATGTTGAAGAAGGGTTGAGCACTCAAATTCTGAGGGGCTACTGGTTGTGAGGTGAAACTTTGAACTGGTGGGATGAAGTTGGATGAAGGTTTAACTACTCTAAAAGATATTGCTGACAGATGCATACCTTGCTGAAAGTGCCCAAAATTTACCATTTGTCGAACCAACTAACCTTAGCTGAATGCATTATGAGGCTACGCTACCTTAAAGGCACTAGTTGAAACTTGCCCGTTTGATAATGTTCCCCAGAATTCTCACCAATCGGGAATTGATTTAACTCCACCTGACCCTAGTTGAGTTATCCTTGACATTGGATAAATGGTTCGTACTGTAGTTACGTAACTCCCGTGCCAAAATGAAAGATATTGGTAGATGCTTGAGGATAAGTGAACATTAGAAGTTAATATTGGTCTCCTTGTCTGAGGAAGACTAGCTACGGTGGGGCCATGGAGATTCCATATTATCTCAGAATTCAACATTCTATCAAAAGTGTGTTCCTCAAGCTAATGAGGATGAGAGTAAAACTTCATAGCTTGTACGAACTAATCATTATAGAGAATAACACTCAAAGAATTAGCTACCTCCGCCTTATCGATATTTTGTGGGGTTGGTTAAACGAAGGTTTCCTTGCGAGCAACATGCTCTTCAATTATGTAATCATCTTGAAAATTCAACATCCCAAAGATCTAACCCAAACCCAATTTAGATCATGAACCTGAACCCATATCTGAATTTGATTCCTCACCAGAGTCTGTGTACGGAATACCCTCTTACCTAGCCACGATTGAGGAAATTTGGACTAGGAAATGAATCGGCCTCTTCCAATCCTTAACTAAAGCACACAACGAGTTAATCAGGATATAAACATTGGATACGTGATGAAAAAACTTGGACAGATTTTTTACATTTGTTTATGTTATGGATGCATCACAAAGGGTTAGAATTCCATGATGTCGTAAATTCTATGCTTGACAATCCATTTGAAACAAATAGGGTTCATTGTAAGTAATAAAAGATAGTCAAAGTGATTACAAGGTTCGACTCATGTGATAAGAACTTGAGGCTAAGGTGACATCGATGTGATGTTGAAGATGAAGTTAGCGAAATTGCTACAATACCTGTATGGTAATAGGCTTTTGGTTTTTAGGATTCAAGATAATATTTGTGTGATATTATAATAATAAGGGTGACATATATGAAGTCATCTCATTACCCATGTGGTAAAGAACTTATGATTTAATAATTCGTAACTATGGATCCTTCTCATTTTTTGAGTCAAGCTACGTTGGTATTTGAATCCGGGTAAACAATGTGTTGTACCCTATGGGACATATATATTCACCAATTTGTGATCAGTTTATCATGGTTAGGGTGCTAAGAGGGCATCGCTTATATTTTGGAAGACTTGTGTTTCTAGATATTTGTGACTTTGGATGCTGCCTCATGTGTCATCTAAAAATAAGTGTGTGATATTGGTGTGATATCAGGTTTGTGGTGATACAATGAGAATACCATGAACAATTGTATGAATAATCGCATCTCTATAAAAGATAGTGGTTAGCATGATGCTACATATGCAAATGGATACAATGTACGATGAAAGGAGAGCGTAAGCACATAGAACATAGTATGCAACGTACTCCTTCAACCTTATATCACCCATGCGTAAGGTTTAAGCTTCTAAATTAAGGCTTGGATAATATCGCAAAAATATTAATGTTCAACCCTGCATAAGAAAAGATGTAATTGTTTTGGTAAACTTCGGGGAAGTGTCTACGGTTTCTTATATGACTTCACTCAATGGGTTATTGATGTAGAAAGTTTTTATTGCACTACAATATACTTCAAGCCTCTCCCCATATAGGTTCTAACGAGGAGGTACATGCAATATGACAACAAGTGATCCACTCATTAGGTATCCTCGAATCCTAGTAGGACACAAGTAATACTTTCATGAGCTTCTTGCTAAAATAGGGCACTCTAACCTTAAGGCTAAGCCATCTAATGCAATGTTCTTTGTCTGAAATATTTTTAATGTGGATTTAACTCATTTAATGACTTTTCAATTCTGATAATTAATCTTCCAAACTTTTAAATTTTAAAAAGAAAGAAGTCCCTAGCAGAGTCGCCACTATGAGCGGATGATGTACCGGACCCGCACGGTTGTCGCGAGGCTCTTGTCTCGTGAGATGGGGCGTGGGTATTTTAAAAAATGGGTTCTGGATGTGAACGTCTGTGAAGTGAGTTTTAAAGATTCGAGACCTAAATCTTTAGCTTATGGTATTCAAAGTCGCCATCCGGATAACCTCTTACGGGAAAATTTAGTACAACCTAGATCCGTTAAGCCTAAACAATACCATAATACAAAGACTTCGGTCCGGATGAGTTACCTATTTCGTCGTTATTTGAGTTAAATTATACAAATATGTGACCACCTTTATAATGTTTCAATTCAATCTATGTATTTTCGACTTATATGTTGTTTTAGAGTGCGTGTGGGAAGCGACAAATAAATAAAGTGTAGGAAAGTAAACATGTGGGAAAGTAAATGCACCTAATCTATGGGGAATTAATTACATATTGAGATAGAGGATACGAATCGCCTAAATACATCAATATCTAATTAAAACAATCTCATAGAATACATTGATATCTAACAAATGTTACATTGATTTTAATCAAATGCGATACTTGATAAAAATAAATCCTAACATACATCTAACCTAATCTACGTGTTTCCACAAAGGTTAGCACATGAGACATATTCACATCACAAATAAATACAAGTATACCAAGTAAGATCAGCTAATGTTGAAATTTGTAAAACCTGTGTGGTCAAATTAAAAATTACAAAAAGTTAAAAGTTCTTGTTTTATAAAAATGATTTATTTTTATGCATAAATATGTTGCTCATTTAATTTAATGTAAATGTCACATGTGAATATAGTCCGATTGGTTATCCAGGAACTTGAATTCCCTTCATGGGGGTAACCTAGAACAACTACATACAACCAGGGGTGAGTAAGACCTGATTCAGTTCAAAATAAAACCAATCCAAAAATCTAATGTTACAAACTTAATAACCTAAACCAAACCGAAATATATTCAATTTGGTTTAAACTAAACTAAACATAATTCAATTTTGGTTCGGTTCGGTTATAACCAAATTCTTAAAATCTATGATATACACAATAATTTATCATACATATTTACATTTTAGGATAATAAGAGAGATGTTTAAATATTTTTATTTTGATTTGAGATAAATTTGATATAATATTTTTTAAAAAAAGTTTAATGTATTGGTTAAGTTGATATGTATTATAAATTTGATTTTTCAATTGTATTTGTAAATCATAATAAATACAAAACAAAAATTGAATAATAAAATATATGATAAGAGACTTAAATACCTTTTTGGAATCTGTTTTATAACTCAAATGCCTTTTTCATGTCTGACATATTGAAATTGCCCATTAGATGCTTGACGTATTCAACTTCGACCTATTTGGTGTCCGAAATTTCAAAATTTAGTGTGATAACTTATGGGATCATTGGGGGATTGACAATTCTATGCATGACCAACGAAACATACTCATTTTTTAAATGATAATATAGTTACTTCACGTTATATGCGTTGTTAGATAGACACTTTATATACCAAAATTAAATAGATCATGCACAAAATAGGCATGTAGTGAATACACTAGGTATCCAACAGACAAAAAGTGAATACGTCAGGCCCCAAATATGCAATTTCAATAGGTGGGGAGCTAAAAAAGAATTTGATTTATAGAACAGATCCCAAAAGGTTATTTAATCCTATAATAAGATTATTATCTTTCAAATATACATACAAAACAAAAACAAGTAATAGTAGTGAAGATTAGTTATATATTTAATAAATTATTATATTATAATGTATTAATTATATATTTGGCTCAGTTTGGTTCGGTTTACTTCGATTTTAATTATAAAAATCGAATTTGAACCAAAAATTGAAACATTATAATTTTTAAAACCAAATCGAACTAAAATGAGTTCATTTCAATTTTGGTTTGGTTTTGGTTTTAGTTTGGTTTTGCACATCTTTACACACAACATAAATAAATATGTAGATCTAGGTCTAAAGCGTAAAACGTGCCTGGCATTGAACTCACCTTGAAAGTGAAGTTGTTAAAGTTAGTAAAATATATCTCAATGAAGAGGGAATTAACTTTAGCCACCCGAACATCTTTCAAGTCTCCAGAAATGCTTAAACTTAAGTTTTATGTTGCTGGAAGCTTAGATATTAAGTCTAAATAGTCACCACTCATCCTCTTGAACACAAAACTACAAATCAAACATTTATGGGGCTACTATTTGGAAGCAACACCAGTAACGATGTTAGTAAAATCGATACCGATTTCGGTTATGCCAGTACTAACTTTACCAACATCAATGTTGGTGTTGCACATATAGTAATAACAGAAAATCTAAAATACACAAATAAGCACAAGTAACACAATAAGCATGCATATGAGTGTAAAACACAACTTCAGGAACTCAGAGACTCACCTCATAATCCTGAATTCGCTTCTTCAAGATCCACGAAGTTTTCCAGGAGGCTCTCCTTGTTTCTTTTGTTAGTTATTTGTGGTTTGTCAAATTTGTTCAAATGGAGCTTTCTTTCCACTTCGGGTCAAATGTGATGTGTTAAGGATGGTGTAATAGTAAAGTTAGATGAAGAAAGAGTTTAACCCTCCCCTTATGCTCCTAAGACTATTTCTCAAATTCAAGTCCTCAAGAACTAACTTCTTCACTAAAATGAACAAAAAAAATGTTTTTCCATTTATGAAAACACCAAGCTCTATAGTGCTAGAAATTAATTAATACACTCAAAGATACCCTAAATCTGCAAGTTTTCTAATTCCCTCTAAACCTCAAGTTTTCTTAGAATAAGTATCTAAAACTCAAGATTGCCAATGTAACATCCCATTTCATAACATTATATTTGCATTTTGATACATATGTTATATGTCATGAAATTTATTATATGTATAATTATATATTATATATTGTTTTAGACATTAGTTTAAAATATATAAAATAAGAAATTGAATATTTAAATAGATAGTTTCGGGATGATATTTAGAGGAAAATAATTATAGTTGGTTAAAATATTTTAGTATCATTTGGGATTTTTATTTATTAGAATTAGTATGGAATAAGTATGAGTATAATATGGTATAGTTTTAAATATTGGTATTTATACTTAATAATATAAAGGAGGGGAAAATTGGTCATTTTTCTTTGTATAAATAGAATGAGATAAGGAAGAGATCAGAAATTCTATCCTAGAAGAAGAAAACGCAACCCCCTTAGAGAAGAGAAAGAGAGGAGGAAGAAAAAGGAAGAAGAGATCGAATCAGGTATGTTTTCAATTTTGTAAGGTGATTTTCATAGGGTTAGAGATAGAATTCAGAGTTATGATACAAAGAAGAGTTGTAGCTTTGTATGTTAAGGTTCTTGGTGTAAAATTTGGGGATTTTTCAATAAGTGATTTTGTTCTGTAATTGATTGAATTCAGACTGTCCAGAGCAAAATATTCACAGAAGAAGATTAGGATTCAAACTGATGGTACGGTTTTTCTACTAATTGTAAAATTCTAAAATTTTGATATGTTGTACCCCAACCTGTCTAGTGTATTTGAAAAAAAGAATTAGTGCAATCTAAGTTTTGTACGAAAAGTTATGGTTGTTTTACTAAGAGTGGCTCAGCTGAAAGGGGACAGATGCAGGGTGTGAAAGATTGATTAACTGAAACTAGTATATTGATTGAATGATTATGAGATTTTAGTATGTTATACCTATGTATCTTAGAAAGAATATGGATTTAGTTTCAGTTCGTTTGGTTTAGTATTTTGAAAGTTATGAGTTTTTAAGTAGGTTAAGGTCATTAGAAGATCGGTTCTGAATTTTGAAGGGAAAAAAACTGATTTGGAGTGTGAAAGTAAAAATTCACTATAAATCGTACATATGTTGGAAGATTTTGAAATTTTTATATGTTATAAAATTATGAGTTAAGAGTTAAATGAAACTGAAATTAGAGTATTTGGATCAGTATTTCGGGAGATATGGATTTTAGAAGTTAGTAAGGTCATGAGAGTATAAAGTTCTAATTGTAAGATAATTATTAAGAAAAAAGAAACTATCCATTGTATAAGAATATGATATAAGTTTGTATATGTTTATAGGAGCTCAGAATATTGAAAGTGCACCGGAGGAAGGTTCAAGTCGCTTCCGAGGGAACTGGCTAGGTTAATTTGTGAGTATAAATATGAAATGAACTTGACATTGAATTTGCAAGTGAAATGTGTTAATGTGTGATTTTGAAATTGATATGAATTGATGATATGTGGTAATTGAATAGACTTGGAATGAATTTATGATATGTGGTATTTGAATGAATATGTGTGATATGATAACTGAGCCATTGTGAATTGTGAATTGTGTATGTGTGTATAAGCATCGGTGATCTATTTTGATGAGATGGATTGTGTTATATACTTGATGAAATTGATATATGAAATATATCTATGACATTTGTGAATCAAATATGATTCTATATGATATATGTACTTGCACAATAACCGAATGAAATGGAAAAGGAAATGTTGTGACAAACCTTTCAAAATATTGCAATACATGTTCTGTTTTACCTGAACCGAAAGGTCATATTTTGTTTTATATGAACCGAAAGGTCATGTTCTATTTCACATGAACTGAAAGGTCATGTTCTGTTATATGGATTGAAAGATCACTGAATTGTTTATAAGGCTGACCAGCGAATCATTTGTTATCTGTTATATGTTACATGTCTCCCGGGGTAATAGTTTGGCTGGTAATGTCACAACAAATAATAAATGACTCATGCATTAGTATACAAGTCTGAATATCCATTGAATATGTAAATATGTAACTGTATGAATTTTTGCAATTGTTAGTTCATTGAGTGTTTATATTCACTAAGCTTGCGACTCATTAAAATCGCTATATATTTTTCAGTGTTTTGAAGCTGTAGATAAAGTTTGTACTAGAAGCTCACTACATGTAGACATCATGGATGAAAGGTTGGTTGGCTGTGTTCCATTTCAAACTCTCTCCTCTCCAGTATAAGCATATAGAATTGATAAATGTTGGGATGTGAAATTTAGTCTATAAGTTTTGGATTACGTTAAAATTAAGTAGTGATCGAACGGTATAATGATATATTTTGTTGTTATATAGATGAATGGTCACAAGTGTTAGTATGATATAAATATATGTATGATGACTTTTGTTAATATAAGTTTAAGAAAAAAAATTATTACTATGATTAGTAGTCTGTTCTTACAGTATAAGGTAAGGGTTGTTTCAACTTAAGAGAAAGAAATGTTACCCATACTACGCCGGTTTGGAACAGTACCTCCAGGACACCAATGCTCAATTCCTCTGGTCAAACTCAAAATCAAAACATCCTAAGCCTTGTGGTAAAATTTTAAAACGTCCGAACGACTGGTTTTTTGGCAAAGCCCGTTGAAAGATGGCTGGACAGAATGTTTTTTAAGCTCAAGTTTGCTTTGAAAATGCCTTCTAAACCACAAGATACTTAAGGAGAAGATAATTTACTCAAATGAGACCCAAATTCATACCATTTGCATAAACTTAAACCTATCAAACCGATAAGGTGAACCTCAAGCACTTATAACTAAGTGTTTAGACCAAGACCACCTCAAGAACATAAAGAGCACTGGAGAGTATCTCTCTTCCTTTCACTCACCAATGCTGAAATTGTGAGTGTTCCCCCTCTTTGTTGCAACAATCCCTTTCTTATGATCTTCCTTCAATCCAAAATTCAAAAGCTAAAGTTAACTTTTCACTTTTTCACTTTTTTCCCGTACTCCCTTTTCTCTTTCCCATACCCTCTTTTTTCTTTTATCCCCATAAAAAGGTGGACTTTAACATATCCCAAGTATCGTTAGGGATGAGTTTTTATAAGTCAAACTTAACCAAAATGACAAAAATTTCACTTTGGTGCTCAAAATTCAAAAAACTTCAGAATTGACCTGCTAATATGTCGACGTCGATGCCTAGCATTGGCAACATCGGTAGCGGCATTGCCAATATTGGTATTGGCATTGCCACTATCAATATTAGCATTACATTTTAGCATTTCAGCTTTGTTCCAGTTTCAGGTAAAAAACTTCCAATGTTTAAATCAACGCAAAGAGTTTCTTCCGGATGAATTAGGATCTTGTAAAAATGAAAGACTAACAAGGGAAATAATATATAGCTCCATCATCGAATTCGTGAGTGATAGCGAAATCTTGTGCTCACAACTTGGTTTGAGATATTAAAAAGGTATCCTGAGGTTTGGGTCATTTTCAAAATGAGCCCCGAAGAATTTTGGATCGTAAAATGGGATTATGAGGAATCTTACCGTTAGCAATACAAGGCGTTTTTGCTCATCCCGTAAAAAATGATGATGTGTCCAGGGGCAAAGTTGGATCTCCCATTTTTTTTCCACTATAAAGGCCAAAACATCCAAAAAAGCACATATGGTCGTCTTCTTCTTCCCCGTTTCTCCCTTCAACGGATTCTTAATTAAATAAAATGATATTATTTGAGCACGGTCCGCCCCAGCCCAATGATGACATATTACCAAGCTTTCTATAGCAAGTGATTCATGTCCGAATTCCGATTTTGAGATACGAAAGACAACCAAGTGACCTCGAAACTGTGAATTTGCCAGACCATTGTAGCTCTCTATTATTTTATTTGTTTTTGTTATATTATACAATGTATTAATATTATATGGATTGTGGCATAATATTGTTATGTGTAACTATTATTATACATAATATGATAATGTGACTTTTATATAATATAATACATATATAATATAACATTTAAATAATTTTTTAAATTCCAAAAAAAAAAAGAAAAGGGTTGATAATCACTAATTAGAAAGATACGGTCATGGCCACAATTTGTTTCTTTGGATTATTTTCAAAAATAAATAAATTAATAAATATTTAATTAAAGATGCGAGTGAAACGTGGGAAAGAAGGAATTGAGGATTAGTTTTTAAGGGGCCACGATTTCATTAAGGATGGCAGTTCATTGGTGGAGATTTAAAATGGCAGTTCATTAAGAGGTTTAATTATAAAATAGCTTTGAACAGCTCATTTGAAAGAGTGGGATCGGGTTTATCCATTTTTTGGTTCATTAATTTCGGGAACACATTTTTCTTTGTCAATTCATACTTTCTTTGCGAAATTTCTTTCATTTATCATTTTCAAATCACAAAAACAATCTCATTTTGGGTGAATTAACAATTCTCAAAGTCGGGAACGATTGCAATACGGTTATTATGAATGTTTTTAATTGTTTGTGTGTTTAAGTGCATAAGGGATGAGAATTAAGGAAGGGATTTAAATCAAATCTTTTAATTTAGATCATATTCCAAACTGACATATTTTTATTGTTATAATATTAGTTTTATATATTCAATTGCTAGATTCTTCGTGTATTTATAGGCAGTTGTAATATTTATATTCTTGCTTTTATTTTGATGTATGACTTAAATTTATTTTAAATGTATTAGCATGTAGAAATATGTACGATCGAAAATGGAATATGCTTAAAACTAGACAAATATGATATTAAGGAGGTGTTTCTCCAAATTTATGACTTATGACTTATAACTTAAAAAGTGTTTTTTTAACTTTTAAGGAGTTTAGAAATAAGTAGTTAAGTGTTTCTGTAAAATGATTTTTAAGTCATTAAAAATGTTTCTCAAAATTAAATTTTAAGTTACTTTTAAGTTGTTGAATATTGGAAAGACTATAAAGTATATGTTTTATAAAAGGGTATTTGGTTTTGAATATAATATAGGGGCAATATTGTAGTTTGTTTGGTCAAAAAGTAAATTTGAAAAAAAGTCACTTTTTAAAAGTAAGTATCATCTACTTCTTACTTTTTACTTAAAAGTAATTTTTTTAAGTTGAAAAAAGTTTAGAGAAACACTAAACTAACTAACTTTTAGTTTAAAATTCTACTTTTAAGCAAGTTTGACTAACTTTTAAGTTTAAAGAAACATCACCTAAGTTATTTTTGAACTAAGCCATGAAATAAATGTATTTGTCCGGACCAGAATCTCTGATTTTAAAGGTGTATTAGTCCTGCTTAGGATTCGGCTATACCGCAATTTTCCAGTAGAGCTGAACCGGCTGACGACTCATATATATTTTAAACAAGACTTCTGACTCTTTTTAACTTTCACCAAACCTTCCATTTTAATTTAAATGTATATTTTAAAAAATTCCTCTCCGGCTCACTGCCTGTCAAAAGGATCGCCCGCTCACGGACTCTATTGATCAATTGTCATCGTCTGCTCTAGATATTCCTTGCATATGGTGATTCAGAAATAACAATGATATACCTCCTTGATGTTTAGGTATACCTCACTAATATGTCCTATGATTCCAAAGCGCGCACTTTCTCAAAGACATAGATCAACTCTTTTGCCGATAAATAGAGTGATTTAATGTGTCTGTGCAATCAAGAGGTAGCATCAACACCTGGCCAACCGATTAAAGAACCCATGTTTATCTGGTTTGCTCGATTCAAGTGGCAAGGTTATCCCTCTCCTCTGTGTATCAATATGAAACATTGAAGTCTATTGCAACTAATAATCAACCGGTTTTCACCACTGTTCTTAAAGTAACTAAGGTCGCAACAAATCCTTGCTTGTTTATATTCACAAATCTGTATATTGTAATTTTAAACAGTGACATTTGAATTTGCTCTAGTACTAGAGTATGATCAATTGATATTCCTAGCCGGGACTTTTCTTCTTCTTCTTCCTCATCTACTCTAGATATTCTTCCCATGTCCTCCCATAAATAACTTCGCCATTGTTCAATTAATGAGTACTCCTCATTTCTATCCTGATTTTTAGGGTAGAAGGCAGCTATTGTATGACTCTAACTCAAATCAATACTTAACATGTGAAAAAGGTAAATCTTTAACTTAATCTGAGAAGAAAGGAATTGAGATGTAATATTGAGGAAGAATGATCGGTTGAAGGGGGAATGGGAAAGATGAAGAGAAGATGTGTTTTTTAGGAAATTTGTGCCCTTTTATAACGGGAAAAGTGAGGTTTCCAATTTTGCCCCCCGGCCATGTCATTATTTTTTATGGGGTGAGCAAAAACGTTTTGTTTACTAACAGTAAGATTCTTTAGAATCCCATTTTACAACTCAAAATTCTTTAAAGTCCGTTTTAAAAATGGCTCAAATCTCAAGATAATTTTTGAAATTTAACCTTGAGATGCGTGAGTTAATTAATTGAAAGGAATTCTTATTTACAAAACAATGCAGAATATCAAACGTTGCATAATAAGAGTCCCAATTATTTTTCCCTTACCTGTGCACGCGATAAACATGTTTAATTAAAGAATTTAAATTGGGGTCCTCAAAAATTAAATTCTCGTATTATCACTCATCTTCCTTAAAACAAAAGCCATTGTGAGGGTTAAAGCTTCTGCAAATCTGAATTTTGAAAACGGTGTTCGCCCGAAAATTTTACAATCCCTCGAAATTAATTTGAAATTTTAAGCGATCGTTTACCATGCTCCTACCTATGATCGATCCTGTTTATATCTTAAGTTTATATTTGTAATGAATGTTTTTTATTTTCAAACAAATAACAAACGAGCTTATATTTTTCAGCTTTTTTTTATTTTTATGGCTAGTTTTTAAAACATATTTCACATTTTAGTTAAATTTGTAATTTTTATAAATTTATAAAAAAAATGTGAATCCGATTAAAACCCACCTAAATTTCGGATGCCCTGCGTAGTGATATCAATTTTAAAATATTGAAAAAAGTTCATTAAAGAAATATTGAAAAGACTCCTATCGCCACAGCATAGCAACAGCTGGTTTAAGTCCAAAGAAAGCTTGATTACCCAAAAAAAAGTCTTAACCAAAGCTTAAGCGGGAAGTTATTTTGTAAAAGACCCGGTTTTCCTTTTTCAAATGATCCGATCGTCGTTTTAATAAATTTTAGCACTCCCAGTTCCTTAATGGCTTTCAAACTAGTTTAACTTGCCAATAGAAAAGGTATTCCTTCTCAAATCCAATCCAAACCCTAATCCCCTTTTCTAAATTATTTGTGTTTCTCTTGTTATGTGAACATTTTTAATTTTGCATTCACGTTTTTCAATTTTTTTATCTCATAGACCTGTATTTTGACTAAATTAAGAAGCAAATTAAGTGTCCGTGTTTTGGGGGTTGCTGATAGTAATGAGTATGCACCACATATTGAATGCTTTTCCATTTAAGCTTCCATCTTCTGCATTATTACCTGAACTCTGATTACCCCTGGTCTTAGACAAATGAAAATTTAGGTGCTTATATTTCTCTCTTTCAGTCATTAGGTCTTCATAGTCGATTCCAAATTAAACCCTATACCCCTTTTTGCTAAGTTCTTTTACAATTCTTTCTTTCTCATGTTATATTAGCTCTTCTGTAATTTGTATGCACATTTTCAGTTTTTCATCTTAAATTTATGTATTTTGACTGTTTGGTTGATTACGGTACTGTAAGTTAAAGTATGGTATAATACCATGGAGAACCACTAAATCAATGGTTTCCAAAATCTACACTTTCATAGTTATTTTGTGGTTTTAGAAACCAAGAAAAAAAAATTGTGTGCAAAACAAAAGCTATTTTGTTTCATTTTTTTTGGGTGTACATATTTTGGCTGTTATCAACGTGTATCATATTTTATGCTTTTTCCATTTTAGGTTCCTGTCAATATGATGAACTATATTTACCCTTGGACATAGCCTAATGAAATTCTTAGCGATTTATCTTTTTTAACTCTCAAATTTACTTGGCCTGTGTTATCTTTTGCAGAAGTCATGGATAGTGACTTGTCACTTTCTAAAGGTAGACGGTTTCTCGAAGATATTAGTGATGGCGATAAGTTAGATAGAATAAGCTGCTTGCCTGATGACATTCTTGTTCGGATTCTATCTTATCTGCGGACCAAAGAAGCAGTTTCGACGAGCATTTTGTCCAAAAGATGGGAATTTCTCTGGACTGTAACTCCAGACCTTGACTTTTCAGATCAGTTTGGTTATACAGTTCCAAATGGCTACATAATCAAATCCAAATTATTCAAGGAGTATGTGGATAGGGTGATGTATTATCATGGCAGTTCATCTATACGAAAATTTTATTTGCAATGCCATCTATCAAATCTTCAACAATTCATATATGCTTGGGTTTGTGCTGCCATAACTTGCAATGTCCAAGAATTGGTTCTTGAAGCCTCTTCTTTGGCAGTTCAGGAACTGCCTAAATGACTTTTTACTTGCCAAACTTTAACGGTTCTGAAAATCGATGGCATGTTTGTCCTAGAGTTGCCAGATTCTATATGTTTTCCCTGCCTTAAAATATTGTGGCTTAAGAGGGTTGTGTATGTCGATGACGCATCAGCTAAAAATCTCTTTTCTAGCTTTCCTGTGCTTGAAGAATTAGCCATCACAAGGCAAGAATGGGATGGCATGCAAACTATAAATCTTTCCACACCTTTGCTGAAAAGACTTTCCATTCATTCAAGATATAATTCGTGCAATACCAATATTGATGCTCCACGCCTCGAGTACCTTGAACATAAAGGTGGTCGTTGCGATGATTATTCTGCAAATTTTACATGCTCTCTTGTCAAGGCACATATTTCTGGTAGATGTGTTTATGGCCTTGTTGATGCCATCTCTGGAGTTCAGTATTTAACTCTCGATCATGACTTTATGTGGGTAAGCTTAAATGACTTTTCTGACTACTAACGATATATGTTTTCATATAAATATATACAATGTCTTCTTTATGATCCTACATCTTTTGTTTATCAATTTATAGGGTCTGGACAAAATTATTGATGATCATGATATTGTGTTTCACAATCTTAAGATACTGGAGTTATATGTTGGAACACCAGTTCATTGGGAAGTATTACCAAATTTGCTTGACTGCTCTCCAAATCTTGAAGTTCTTGTATTCCCTACCGTAATTTGTAATATATAGTTCATTATGTCTTTATGAATCTTGTATTTTGCATGCCTGAAATCATGATGAATGATTGAACAGGGACTTGTAGTGCCTAAAGAGAGCGGACGAGATTTTTACCGATCCTATTGGCATCAGCCAGATTCAGTGGCTGAATGTTTGGAGATGAATCTAAAGAAAGTAGAAATTTTCAATTTTGTGGGACTTCCAGGTGAGATGTATCTTGTGGATTATTTGCTGGAGTATGGTGAAGTATTGGAAAAAATGATAATTCGTAGTTATGATTATAGTGGAAGGCCAATAATGAGGAAGAAAATGGTAGCGATCAAGAATGAAGTTTTGAGTTTTGAAAGAGGTTTTAGCACTTGTCAAGTTGATTTTGTCCTTTAAACTGTCTTTTTGCTGCCTATGACATGTTTCTATCTCTGTTTAGAAACTGTGGAAAGGTGTAGTAATATAGTTACATACTTACATCTTGATTTTGGTATTAGGTAAGAGTATTTTTCATCTGTATAGAATGCTCAATGCCTAAATTTGGTTGGAGACGTTGAATTTGAATGAAAAAATGTCCATGCTCTTTATCTGTCAGTTATATTTGTTTGTCAGAAGTGGATCTCGTAGCTCACATTGAGAACTGATTTATTGCTTCCTCATTTGGGTTTTTGTTTATTTATGGTATGTTGAATTTTGCACGAAATTGAGCAAGTATTGATCAAGATGATTATATATATTTTTGGGAGTGTTTACACAATGGTTCTAGACCAATTATGTGGCTTTTGATTCCAGATTTTAACATGTGTGTTGAGTTTTAATTATTTGGATCTCACTAATACATATGTCTAAGATCACAATGTTGATCAAAGGCCATCATTGGTCCATAATCATTGTATAAATTCCCTACTTTTGGTGTTGAGTTGCAATACGTTGTACAATAGATTCAAGATCTTGTATCTTACCATTGTATGATCCAGGGTTTTTATATAAACATAAAATCGCCTTTTTGCTTTATAATGATATTACACGTCAGATGTTTTATGAAATTATGTCTAAATCTGAGAATCATCTACTAGTGCGAAGTAAGGTATTTTATGATTGCTGATTATCTTTTTGAGAGTTAATAAGCTATGTTGTTGTATATTACTTACAAGTCTCTTTATTCTCAGCATAATTGGTGTTTTCTGCTGATGTGGGGGAATCCCTCGTCGGAAATAAACAAGAACAAAGTGTAGCATATGAATGGTGTAGATTGTCCAACACTTAAATGTTCACTTAAACCTATTCTCCACTAAAAGCAGAATGTGATTTCAAATTTATATACAAAAAAACCTAATATTATCGAAGCCGAGGTATAATTGGAAAATTCTTATAAAACTAGCCAATGGTTACTGATTTTCTCTCCATCCCAACATATTAGGTGATAAATATCTTCCCGTTTTAAAAGTTCGTTTGCTATGTTTTAGAAATTTTTACACCTTTCCTCCATTTTTACCCATGCTTAGTAACAATCAATTTCCAATATAATCATATAGCGATCAATTTCAAATATTAGTAAATTAATGTTTGAGATTTGAGATAAATATAAAAGGTTAATTTAGTGTAAAAGGTTAATTGAGATAAATATAAAAGGATAATTTCAACATACATAAGTAAACAAAAACCCACATCAAGAAGCGATAACATTCAGTTTCCACAAATGCTACGAGCTTCGGACAAACAAATCGCATAGGCAGAACATAAATGGCAGATAAAGAGCCTCAACTATTTTTCATTTAATTTTAACGTCTCCAACCAAACATAACCTTTGAGCATTCTACACAAATGAAAGATATTCTTATCTAATACCAATATCAAAATGTAACTAGATAACTGCACCCTTCCACAAAGCTTCAAAATAGAGAAACAAGACTACTTTCAAGCTAATATTAGATGGCAAAAAGGATGGAACATGAGCACACGTTTAAAGAATGAAAACAACTTGGCATGTACTACAACCTCTTTCAAAACTCAAAACTTTATTCTCAATCCCTTCCTTTTTCTCCCTCATTCCTGGCCCTCCACCATAATCATAATCATGTGTTATCATTTTTTCCATTACTTGACCATGTTTCAGCAAATAAGCCACAAGATGCATCTCACATTGAAGTCCCACAAAGTTGAAAATTTCTACTGTCTTTAAATTCGTTTTCAAACATTCTGCCGCTGAATTTTGTTGATACCAAAACAAATCTCGTACACTTTTTCCAGTCATTCCAAGTCCCTGCGCAGCCAATCGTCATATTCTCAGGCATACAAAATCCAAGATAAACTTGGACATTTAAAATGGAAATTACAATACAAAATTACCGTAGGGAATACAAGAACTCCAAGATTTGGAGAGAACTAAAGCAAATTTGGTAATACCCCCCAAAGAATTGGTTTCCCAACATACAGCTCCAGTTTCTTAAGATTATAAACATAGGGATACGGATAACATGATCAGCTAGACCCTATAAATTGATAAACAAAGGATGTGGGATCATAATGAAGACATTATATAAACAATGTTAAACATTTAAAAATATATATAAGCTTACCCACATATATTCACGAGAAACTCTGAAGTCCAGAGATTACATTGAGAAGACCAAAATCACATTTACCGGATAAGCGTGCCTCAACTAGAGAGCAAGTGAAATTTACGGAATAGTCATCACCAAGTCCACCTTCTTGTTCAAGGTACTCAAGGCATGTAGCATTGATCTCAGTCTTGCATAAACTATATCTTGAATGAATGGATAGTGAAAGTTCCAAGCCAGAATTGGGTTTGATCTTCGGGGAACTTCGAGAAATATTGAATCGATTGTGTTGAACTATTCCTGCAAAACAGATCATGGACGGAAAAAAGGGTCGGGGCTGTTATCCCCCGGGAAAGCTCCGACACTCAAGTTAGTAATTAGCGTAACTGAGTATAGAAGGCAAGAGGATAAAGAAAGTTCGTAAGTGTATATATTATCAGAATAGAATGTGTAGAGTGTGATTAACCTGTTATGAAGGCTTCTTCTTTTTATTTATAGAAACTGCCAAATCCCCCCAATCAAGGAGATTTGAAATGGTCAAAAATAGGATCGTGATCCTTAGAATCAAGGAAGATCAAGTCTGAGCTTTATCCACTCCTTCATTCTAGGTTGTGGTTATCCGCATCAACTGATGCCTTTACTAAAATGTCCACCACCTAGATTAATGAGACATGATCACTATCTTATGGTCGTACGACGATGCAACTGAGACTGTGACTTCTCTCGACTCATGAAACTGCCTCATAGTTGAGATGAGGAAAGAGAAGAAGGAATGGGCGGTAATGTGTGGATGAACGAGGCGGGATTCCCTTCACCGAGCGTTTGGACCGAGCTTTGCAGTTATCTCTGAGGAGGTAACATCATGTTCTGTTAACAGAAGTCCCCCCGCAAGTCAAAGAAGCTTTTTAAAGCTTGTGCCACTTTGAATATGATGTTGGTTTAAACATCTGGCGATTGCTCTTCTGCTACTAGCTGTTTGGGGCGCCTCGTAAAACCCGCCGACGTATCCTAAGATGCCACATATTACTTCTAGAAATGTCCGCGTCTTTTCAAATTCAGAGTCTTTATAAATGGCGCGTTGTGTTCTTTTATCTTCTGCTGCAAAAACTTCCCCATTTCTTCTACATCTCTACAACTCTTCTTCACTTCTCCCGCGATTTTAGCAAGTTCTCTTCATTTTTACCCCGCGTTCCATTGTGAAGTGTTGCGACGATATCTTTGGTCGGACTCTCTACACCTCAATCCGCAAGTAAGTATTCGACTAACTTTGATATTTATATTGCTTTTGATTTATTTCTTCCACATTAGCGATTCATGCGTTTAGGATGATCAAATCTTGCATTATTTGGTGTAGAATACCGTATTTAGGGTTTTTGTTGTATCTTTGCTCATTCTCCATGCTAACTCTTCACAATTGCTTTGAATCCTTTTGACCTTAGGCCTTCTCTAGATCCTAAATGTAATCGTGCGAGTCTGGAAACGTCGCCGGAGAATTTCCTAGATTTAGGGATTCTCATTAACAGCGGTGAGCCATGGATGAATTTTTCCGGGCATTGGATCACATTCTAGGGTTGCACGACCTTATTTGGGCTTCTAACTTTGTTTGGGCCAAGGCTTTCATGAAAGGCCCGCTATTCGAAGCGAACTTCCTCAGGGCGGTGCCTATTTTGAGACCATGATCTGATGCTTCATTATATATTTAGGATGAGTTCCTCTAGTAGCTCCAGCAGCGACGCAGCTTTTGCTAGGGCCTTTAACCATCTCACTAGACTGAATTTAAAATTGGATGACATATTATCTCAACCGCTGACCATTGATAGAACTAACCAGCATCCCTTTCTTAGGACTAAACAAAAGGAGTGTAGGAAAATGACTGTCCAATAGCCTTCTTAAACAATGGCCCGAGGTTGATTCAGACGTCTCTTTAATAAGAGCCGTAGACGAGTATGATGATGGAGATGGCCTGGACCAGGAGGTCGGGACGTCGAACCCTCAGGGTGTACAGAAGGGGACTCAAAGACCCAGGAGGGTAAGGAGGAGCCGGGCGAGGGGTCCCATGCCTCGAATTGCAAATATGGTGTCCATTGCTCACGAGGTGGATGTTTGCTTCGAGGCGCAGGTCCATAAATGGCTCATAGGAAAACCGTGTCTGTTAACGACCCAGCATGAGCGTGTGCACACTCCTCCCGAAGGCTACTTTAGCATATACATGGAGCAGATCTGGGCAGGCTTTACATACCCTTTACCTAAAGAGATCGCTCAACTCCTGACTGATTGGGGTGTGTGCCCGGCTCAGATCCACCCTAACTGTTGGTCGGATATAGTGGGCCATTATCAGATCTGTCACGGCCTAGGATTTAACTTCGACTCATCTTTTTTTCGTCGCTTGGCCTCTATGAAGCTGAAGTCGTCAGAGGACCATCTCCACTTCAGCAGTAGGGATGGTTTCTATTTTTTCTCGAACCGTCATCAATCAATTCGTAATTTCAAACAATACTTCTTTTACATTAAAGTGAACCCGGCATATCTGTCATTTCCTACTCACTGGAGAGAAGACGTTCCTGAGGCGTTGTCTTAAAAGGGCCTCGAGGCGGATTCACGTGTGGAAACATTCTACCGATTGGAGCAGGGGCGGTGGTCTCTAGTGACCATCACCTAGGCTTTTCTAAACGACATCCAAGTGATTGGATGGGCAGCTTCGATTTTGTGTACTATAGCGGTATTGTAGAGATTCCTGGTAAGTTTACTCTATTTTTATTGTTACAGAATGTCGACTTCTCGTCCGAATTCCTCCCTTAACAAATTTTTAGCGAAAGGTACCAAGGACCTGACTCGGCAAAATCAAAGAAAGGAGGCGGAGAAAATTGATCTGACTCAGGAAGACGTATCAAATGTCACTCCGCTAAAAAAAGTGGCGGCTCGTAAGAGACCCCGGGAAGATACCCCAGTTAACGAGGTGGTGCCATCTGAGACTACACCCAAGAGGGTAAGACGTGAGTTTATCTGAAGTATTTATTATTTTTTATGTATAAATAATCTTTTTATTTGCGCAGAGCCACGGGGTGTCCTACCCTGTCCAGCGCTAATCTACTCCTGCCGCCTCGGCTTCTAATGCTGCTCCTCTTTCTTCCCGCTTCAAGGAGATCTTTCTCGAGCTGGCTGGTCCTTAGGGTGGGATCACGAGTCCGTATGTACAGTTGGCACTCCGCCATGTACTTCCTCTGCCTCGGGAGAAGGAGGCTTACAAAGAAGAGTCAAGCGTCTGCTTGACAGGAGGACTAGTGGACGCCCTCTTCGAGGTAAGAAATTTATCTTTTATGCTATTTTTATTTCGGTCGATAGCTTCTTTATTTTGCAGGCCATGTCTCGATGTGTAGAGATGCACCAGAGATCATCAATTCATGCTAAGGTGAGGGCTAAACTCCAAGTAGCCAAGGCAGATCTCCAGGCGGCTAGGAAGGAGGTATCAGCAGCCAAGAAAAGTGAGGCCGAGGTGGTGAAAGCTTGAGATGAAGCTTTGGAGGCCACTTCGAAGTAACGGGAGATGGAGAAGGAGTTAGAGAGGCTTCGTAAGGCTCATGATCAGAATCTTTAACGTTTTACTGATTTGGAGAAGAGCGCCTCTCATGCCCAGGGTGAGCTTCAGACGGCTCAGGGGACGGTTGAAGCTCTAAAGAAAGAAATACAGGAAAGGGAAATCGAGCTGGACAGTGTCGTGGGCAAGATGGTGAAGATGGCTCAATTATTTAGGTCTCGCCTGCTTCAGGCGGTGCGTGCTCATTGGCCAGAGCTGGAGGATACCATGGTGGAGAACATGCCCTTTCCTACCTTTGATGATGTCCTTGATAGTCCTCTTGAGCCAGTTAACGACGGTGAATTCCTAGGTGGAGATGACCAATGGTAGAATAGGACTTTATTTTGTTTTCAACTTTGTAATTGTCTGATTAATGAAAAGTTAATTTTCCATTCACTTTTGCTTTTTATCTCATATTGTGCATACTGCCCATCTTCAAAGTTGTTTACAAAATGGTCACCCGCCTCATAGGGGGCATGAAAAGGTTTCTTAACATAATGTTCACCACCTCAAGGGAACGTCAAAGTTAAACCAAGGCTTAAAATTCTTAGCATGATGACCGTATTAATCCCAGGCTTAAAAATGCTTGATCATAATTATTTTAAGGCTTAAAAATACTTGTTCATTTGATACATTGACATTATTCTAAGGCTTAAAATGCTTAGTGCAATGGTTATCTGCCTTGAGGGAATAGTTAAAATTCATCCCCGTCATTCTAAGGATTAAAACTCTTAGTCATTTGAAACATCAACATTATTCTAAGGCTTTAAAATGCTTAGTGTGATGGTTATCCTCCTCGAGGGAACACTTAAAATTCATCCCCGTCATTCTAAGGCTTAAAATGCTTAGTCATTTAAAACATCAACATTATTCTAAGGCTTTAAAATTGGTTAGTAAGATTGTTATCCACCTCTAGGGAACACTTCGAATTCATCCCCGTTATTCTAAGGCTTAAAACGCTTAGCGAGATGGTTACCCATCTCGAGGGAAATTGATATCCTTGAAATGTTACAATCATTTAGGGCGATCATAATGATGCTTGCAACAAGAGAAGATTCAATCGTAATCTTTTATTGACATTTGTAACATGTTACATACAGATACAAGCCGGTGCTAAGTTAGCCGGGGTTGGCCTAGGGGACGTCGCCTCGTTAAAAACCTTCCCAAGGAAAAAACCTAGTGGGAAAAAATCCAAGGGAAGGAAAAGAGTGCGGTGCCTGATTTCTTAATCCTTAGTCATATTGTAATATGGTCTCAATCTTGAGATGTTCCATGTTCTTGGTATATTTTTACCTTCGAGGCTACTGAGCCGATACCTGGCTGGGCTCACGACCTCCATAATTTTGTAGGGTCCTTCCCAATTTTCTCCAAGCTTACCTTTGCCTTTTCGTGATTGTGAGGTGGCGGTGTCTTTGAGGACTAGGTCACCTTCTTTTAGCTGAAAACTTAACTTTGCGATCATGGTACTTTGTGATTTTTTCTTTGTAGGCAGCCATTCAGATGTAGGCTCGTTTTCTCCTTTCTTCGAGGTCGTCCAAGTGATGTCTCAGGTTAATGTTATTTTGTTCTTTGGTGTAGTAAATTACTCTGTTAGTTGGGGCTGCTATCTCTATGAGAATCATGGCTTCCATCCCATGGACTAGGGAGAAGGATGTTTTGCCTATCGATCTGCATGGGGTAGTCCGATAAGACCACAGTACGCTTATGAGTTCATCCAGCCAGGATCCTTTGTTCCCCCTTTCGAGGTGTTTCTTTAACCCTTTTCCTAATGTTCTATTTGTTACTTCGGTCTGGCCGTTTGTCTGAGGGTGCGCTACAAGGAATAGTGGTTTTTTATTCCTAAGCCTTGGCAGAATTCTACGAACTTTCTTGATATAAACTGCGTTCCATTGTCTGAGATAATTTTTATTGGAATGCCAAACCTTGTGATGACATTCTTCCAGATAAAGTCAATGACCTTTTCCGGCGTGGTGGTATTAACCGCAACCGCCTCAACCCATTTGGTGAAATGATCGATAGCTACGATTACAAATTTCCTCTACCCATTGGCCATCGATAATGGTCCTACAATGTCGATCCCCCACGTCGAGAACGGCCAGGTAGTTTCCAAGGCCTGTTAGCTGGTTTGAGGTAGGGGATTCTTCTTTGCATGTACTTGGCATGGGTGGCACTTTTGAACGTACTTCGTTGCATCCGCCTCCATCATTTCCCAATAGTAACCGGCTAGGCTGATTCTTCGCAATAGGGTGGAGGTCGCTTGGTGAGATCTGCAAATTCCTTCATGAATTTCCACCACGATGGTTTTTCCTTGGGCTGAGGTGATGCATTTCTGCCAGGCGGCAGCATAGGATCTTCTGTAGAGTTCGCAGTCTACTATAGAGTATCTAGCAGATTTTTGCATGATTTTTGGGGCGGTGTCTTTATCCTCGGGGAGCTATCCATCTTTGAGATAAGTCGTGATAGGTTGGCATCAGTCATCAGTGACTTCCTCAACGCATAGCACTTGATCTTCATCATAACTAGGGTGGACAAGAACTTCATAGAGGCTGCCTGGGTGAGTGCAGCCTCCGGGGTTTGAGGCAGCTTTTACCAATTCATCGGCCATCTTTTTCTACCTTCGAGGAATGTGTTCAACTTTCCAGGTGGTTCCTTTATTTTCCATGCTTTCTATTAGGCTTTGCACTTTAAGGAGGTATTTGATCATGATCTCCTCCTTTGTCTTGAAATTTCTATTGATCTGGTTGGAGACCAGTCGCGAATCACTTCAGATAATTACTCTATCTGGGGCTAGTTCAGTGATAAGTTCCAGCCCTTTGATCATGGCCTCATATTCAGCAGTGTTATTAGTGGCGGGGATGGCAAGTTTAGCCGCATATGTGAGGTGGATTCGGTTTGGGCCCTTTATCAACATGCCAACTCAGGCTCCATCATTGGAAGAAGCTCCGTAAACATGAACTATCCAAGGTTCGGTCTTTAAAGATTCCGTTGGCTCAAGTCCAGTGAATTCTACTACAAAGTCGGCTAAAACTTGAGCCTTCAGGGCAGTTCTCCCTTCGAAGCGGATGTCTAATTCTCCTGGCCTTATCGCCCATTCTGCCATTCTACCTGACGTTTTAGGTCTTTGTAGTACTTTCTTGAGCGGGAAGCTAGTCCACACTATAATAGTATGTGCTTGGAAGTAGGGTTTGAGCCTTGTTGAGGTGGATATCAAGCTCAAAGCGAGCTTCTCTATTCGGGGGTATCTCAACTCCGCATTCTTCAATACCTTACTTGTATAGTAAATGGGGTGTTATTGGTTGTTTTCTTCCTTGACCAAAACCTCTCCTACCGCTTCATTGGTTGTAGATAAATATATGAACAAAGGTTCACCATGGACTGGATGGCTGACCAAAGGTGGGGATGCCAAGAATTCTTTCAAATTTTCGAAGGCAAGGTCCCAACATTTATCCCATTTGAAGGCCCTGTCTTGCTTTATTGCTTTGTAGAAGGGTAGACATTTCTTGGCGGAGAAGGAGATGAACCGTCCCAACGCATTAATTCTTCCATTGAGGCTTTGTACCTCATTTAATGTCCGAGGCGACATCATGTTGATGATAGCTTCGATCTTCTCAGGTTTGGCCTCAATCCCTCTTTCTGATATAAGAAACCCCAAGAACTTACCGCTTTTTATTCTAAAGGTACACTTTTCTGGGTTCAATTTGAGGCGGTATCTCTGAAGTACCTTAAACACTTTTTCAATGTTCGTTGCATGGTTGGCTTTGTCTGTGCTCTTTATGATCATGTCATCTACATATACTTCCACATTCTCGCTAATTAGGTCCTTAAACATTTCGTTTACAAGTCTTTGGTATGTGGCTCCAGCATTTTTCAACCCGAACAGCATCACCTTGTAGCAGTAAGTTCCTTCATGCGTGATGAAGGCAGTTTTTTCCTCATCTTTGGGATCCATTGGTATCTGATGATATCCTGCCTTGGCGTCCAAGAGGTAATAGATAGCGAATCTAGCTATTGAATCAACGAGATGATCTATGTTGGGTAAGGGGTAACTGTCTTTAGGGTAGGCTTTGTTGAGGTCTATGAAATCGACACACATTCATCAAGAACCATTGGGCTTTCTTACAAGTACCATGTTTGCCAACCATTCGGGGGTAATGTACCTTTCTGATATGCCCCGCCTCGAGTAGTTTTTTGATCTCTACCTCAATGGCCTTTTATCGTTCCGGGGCGTGTTTACCCTTCTTTTGTCTAATAGAAGTAATCTTCAGGTCAATGTTGAGGCTGTGACACATAACTTCTAGCCGGATGCCTTTGATATCTCCGGCAGACCATGAGAAGGTATGTTGTTACTCTTTTAGTACCTTTACCACAGCGGCTTTGGCATCTTGCTCCACGTCTCTAGCAATTTTGACCGTTTTACCTTCTACTAGCATTAGGACTTCTAAATCTCCTATTGGCTATGCCTTTTTGCAATCCTCTGCTTCAAACTTCGCTTCAAATGAGGTTGGTTTGGTTTGAGTGGAAGCTACATAAGCTTCTTGGGATTTTTGTGGATCTCCCACTGCTACCGCCGTTCCTTTCTTGGTTGGGACCAGCAGGGTTAGGTAGTCCAGATAAATTATGGAGCGCGACTCGATTATAAATGGTCGCCCCAATATCATGTTGTAACCAACTCCAATATCGGCAATGACGAAATCGACTTCCCCTCTCCAAGTTATTTCTTTATCCCCTACTTCCACCTCTAAAGTGGCTTGTCCTGTTGACGGGATGAACTGGCCTCCAATTCCTACCAATG
This sequence comes from Euphorbia schlechtendalii, assembly GCA_949673415.1. NCBI lineage: Eukaryota > Viridiplantae > Streptophyta > Magnoliopsida > Malpighiales > Euphorbiaceae > Euphorbia > Euphorbia schlechtendalii. The sequence goes on along the minus strand of CATIWQ010066653.1, from coordinate 2,057 downwards.
GATTTCTGCCTGTCTAAATTCTGGAGTGGTGGATGTTTAGCCATTTCAGGACTGTGCTGGTGATCAGGTTGACTGTGCTGCCGGTGTCAATCAAACCCCTCTTTACTATATAGCCTTCTATAAGTATCTCAATGATTAAAGGGTTTGCGTGAGGCCTTTTGACCAATGAGTGCCTTTTGCAAACTTTGAATATGTCGGCGTCCTGGCTTCCTAGGTCTACTGTCTTTTATTTTTTGGTAGGGGGCTTGAAATCTGGGCCTCCCACGATTACCATCATTATTCATTTGGCTCTTTGAGCCTTGTTATCTCCCGGTCGAGACGGTTGCCTGGCTTCTCTATTTTCCTCTCGAGCTACTCCTTTCACTATTCACCACTTTTCTATTGATAAGTTTAATAGTTTGTTCACATGATTCGGCTATATATCAATGGTGCTAAAAACTTGTTCGCGAAAAATATAGGTGTTGTCAGTACCTCTTATCAAATAGAAAAATGATGATAACTGCAAGTATACAGTTGCGATGTAGTTTTAAAAGATATCAGTCCCACAGGGAAGGGCTAGCTCTAAAGATCAACAAGGAAGATAAAATAAAGAAAATAAAATATAATAAGGTAAAGTTTTAGGAAAGAAGGATTAGAATGAAAAATGAGTAAATATAGATGAAAGATTAGAGAACCTAAATATGTAGATTTTCCCTATGAAATAAGGATAGCAGAGAAAGCATGATAGTTCAACAAAGATGTTACGATTCACTAAACTAATCTAACAGACTCAGTTCTAAATACTCAGATGTTCAATTATTCACCGCAGAGCAACACATAAAATGACTTTTCCAAATCTAGCGCAAACGAATTAAGACTATTATATAAACCTAGACAACATCAATATTATGCTTAGTACGGGTCACTCTCACATAGCCACATTTAGCAAGTTACCATTCCAAAAATGTTGGCACACTAAACAGCATTATATCACAGATCCAGTCATTATACACGATATTGATAACCTTGAAACTACTCTTAAAATTAACTCCAACGCATATAACTTGATTAACATAAAGGACTTAACATGAAATACGCATTATGACACATAGACATATCATAAACTTCGAAATAGAAAGTATAAGTAGAAAGCAAAGCAAAGTTGTAAGGTATGCAAGTGAAAGCTAAAGTTGATCAAACCGTATTGTCTCTTTAATGGGAGTCGTCAATTCTTGTAATTCCTACGTCTACTTTGAATTCGGTCTCGGCCCATACAGAACCTTCGCTAGGATGCTAATTTTTACGAATATCGAATAAATGAATATTGAAGAACGAAAACTTTTATTGATAAGTGATTTGCAAGTACACTTATACAACAATCGCTCGAGGATATAGAGAAATATAATGATCGAAACAGGGATTCCAATCACTTAAACATTTTCTCGCTAACGCTTATGAACGTAGCAAAACTAAATATATATTCTCTATCTATAAACTATAAACTATCTTTCACCCCTCTCTTCTGCACACCATGCACGAAATTTTTGAGGATTGGAACCCTATTTATAGAGTTCGAAGGGTTGCGTCGATCCAAACGAAGAGTCGTGTCCATTAGTGAATGATTGCATCTCTTCATTATGATTGGTTGAGAAGCTTTGATATAATCCACAATGGATAGGAATCTTTTCATGATTGGTTAGCTTTTGATAGGTGTCTTATCGTTGGTAGTTGATGGCAGTTTATCATGCTTATCTGGTGGTTGGTAGTTAAGAAGATAAAACAAGAAAACTATCCAAGTCGCGACCGCGATATGTATGTCACAATCATGAATCTTTTTTTGGCAGACTTCTATTTCTGAAGTGTACAAGTCACGACCGCAAATTATTGTCACAACCGTGAATTGAGTTTTTCTTCAGAAATCTCCTTGCAACTTCACTTATCTTTGACAGCTTCGATCCTAAGCCAAATCTTTAAGTTCCACGCATCTTTTTGCACCTTTTTCACTCTTTTTTCATAGAATTCCACTTTAGATCATTTTACTCCCAAGATTTACCTAGTATCTGCATTTGCATAAAAAA
>CATIWQ010066642.1:0-20108 GCA_949673415.1 Euphorbia schlechtendalii | reverse complement strand
TAGATATACATATATATATATATATATATATATATATATATATATATATATATATATATATATATATATATATATATATCAAATAAAAACTTACTTGATAGTTTCTATAAAAGTCGAATGTCATAAAAGCTCTCAAATCCCACGTGTACGAACTCTTCTTAAACCAGAACTGGTGCTAACCGTATGGATGAAGAACAAGAAATAAAATTCCAAGAACCCAATTTTTACAATGTATATGGCTTTTGAGGAGCTGCCATTCACGTTACATATAAATTAAAATAAATAGTTTTTTTATTTTTCTATTTATATCCTAATAAGTTAATTAGGTTTAAATTTCATTTAATTGTGAAATTGGCATGGTCTAATAAAATTTAATAATTAAACTTCATAGTTTAATTACTTAAACTAATTTAATTGTCATTTTTCATGATTAACAAATTAACCCAAAAATAAATAAAGGTTACAATTTAATTAAATAAAATACCATACTACCAATTGATTTAATTAACTAAATTTAGTCAATAATAATTTTAGTATCAATACTTTATGATTAATTTATTCAATTTAAATATTTGACATATGAATTTATTTAATTGTCAATTAAATATGTACTATATTTAAATACAATTTAATCAATTTAATTTAACTTAATGAATAATATAAAATGAATTATATTATACCATCAACCAAATTAATTTCTTGGTGTGATATAAATTATTCAATTACATTGACTTGACATGTCAATTAATTAATAATCAATTCTTCATCCAGTCTTTTAACATTGCATGTATAAGGAATCTCAAATTAGTAGTTAAGAGCACGATCCTTTGGTCTATCTATATGTTAGCGATGGGATTCACACATAGACTATAAGCGGGTCTAGCAAACCATTATAGTCCCCAATTGGGACAGAGTACATCCGTCTATTAATGATATTGAACCCGGTAGTTATCCCACATAGTCATTTGCCAAGTGACATCAATAATGAACAAGAGGCATGGTGCTTGTCACTCCCTTATGTATTTCATTGTATTTATTGATCTAGAATAAAATGATATAATAAGTCAACGACTTAATGGATGTCCTTATCACTTTTATTCATCAAGTGGCTAATGATTCATTTCGATTTATCAAATTGAATGACAACATTCCTATCACTTCAACACCACTGCGAATGTGGTCATGAAATATTCCTATCACTTCAACACTACTACGAATATGGTCATGAAATATACCGAGTATACTCGTTTGTAATATACTACAACAACCCAATTCCGCATTAGTAATAAGTTGAAATCAAGTCCAAAGATAATTGAGACCTACTCAGCAAATTATTAATGACATACAACCATTTGACTTTGCTGTGTGGATTTATCCGGCCTCATGTTTCCAACATGTGCCCATGTTCATTATCTACTTTACCAAGCAACATAGCAATTGCATTGCTATAGATCATCCAACATGCAAGCCTTTCGTTTAATTCATTCCATGATCAAAACAAACTTGAGACATTTATGATTATCAATCAATGGATACTCTACTTATATTATAGCACAAAATATAAACATAGTAGATTATTGCCTTTATAATGTGACTCTATAATTATGTACAAAACATCATACATAATGTAGAACCAATGCATAAGAACTAGGGCATATTTACACATCTATGTCATTCATAGTTTTAAGTTTCTGGTAGAGAAATTCACAATCTAAAAATTTGCATGTGCAATATTGGTTATGATTGATAACTTTATAATTCAAATTAATGGCGAACCCTAACCCTAAACTAGCCTCCTCTAGCCTCTACCGAATCCCTATCGGACTCCATTCCGGTAACCACTCCTCATCCCCAACTAGCCCCAAGCCCTTATACCAGCCTGCCTCGACACAACCACATTACTCTAGAACCTCTCTCCAGTCACATATCAAAATTCCAACCTCTCCACATCAACCAAAACCAGCCTACCAGCAGCACTTTCCCCTTTGATCAATCTCAAGTTGTCAGAATCAGCCTTAGTTGTCGAATGGTAATAACATATATTTTGCTAATTTCCCTACTTCTCATGAAAATGATGCTTTGAGGATTATCTACCTTAAATACGAAGTCATTGGATGTGTTTACTGATAAGTGTATAATTACACTTATTATCATGATATTTTCAATCATAAAATGATATGGTTTAGAGTCACTTTATACTTCATATAAAAGATTTCACGTGGTATGTAGATTTTTATGCAAGTGCAGCAACTAGGTAAATTTTGGGAGTAAAATGATCAAAGATGGAATTCTATTTAAAAAGAGTGAAAAAGGTGCAAAAAGATGCATGGAACATAAGGAAATGGCTTAGGATCGAAGCTATCAAAGATCGGCAAAGTTGCAAAGAAGAAACATGAAGAAAAACACAATTCACGATCGTGACACCCCATTCACGGTCGAGACTTGTTATTCTTCGCAAGCAGAAAGTTTCGAACCAATAGTCACGATTGCAATACATATATCGCGCTTGTGACTTATGTCTATTATTGGTCAACTCTTCTCAACTACCAACCGCCGGATAAGAACGATCAACCACCATCAACTACTAGATGAAAAGACACCTCTTGGAAGTAGACCAATCATGAAAAGGTGTCTTTCCATTTTTTATGAGGATGAATCTTTACATCCAATCATATTGAAGTGATGCAACCCTTTGCCAATGGACATGACTCTTCGTTTGGATAGACGCAACCCTTCGCACTCTATAAATAGGGTTCAAATCACACCAATTTCGTGGGAGGTGGTAGAGTGAAAATATAAAGGGCATATGATACACATTAGAAAGTGAAAATTGTATAGATTTCGCTAGTTCAAAGTGTTAGTGAGAAAAATGTATAAGTGATTCGATACTTATTTCGATCACTAGATTTCTCCACTTATTCGAGCGATTGTTGTACGAGTGTAATTGCAAAGCACTTATCAATAAAAGTTTTCATTCTTCAATATTCATTTGTTTGATATTCACAAAGAATAGCATCCTAGCAGAGGTTCTGTATGAGTCGAGACCGAATTCAAAGTAGACGTAGGAATTGCGGGAATTGACGAATCTCATTAAAGAGTGGATATGATTTGATCAACTTTATCTTTCACTTGCATACCTTACAACTTTACTTTGTTTTCTACTTATACTTTCTATTTCAAAGTTTATGATATGTTTATGTGTCATAACAAGTATTTCATCTTGCATCATTTATATTAATCAAGTTATATGCTTACAAGTTAACTTTAAGAGTGATTTCGGGGTTAACAAGATTATGTATAATCACTAGATCTGTGACTATAACGCTATTTAGTGAGCTAACACTTTTGGAGTGGTAATTTGCTAAATATGGCTATGTGAGAGCGACCCGTATTAAGCATAGTAATATTGTTGTCCAAGTTCTTATAAGTGTCATAATTCATTTACCCTAGATCTAGAAAAGTCATTTCATGTGTTGCTCTGTGGTGAATTATTGAATATTTGAGAGTCTAGAACTATGTTTGTTGAAGTTATCTAGTGTAAGAAATCTTCTTCATGATTTTGCATGTTTTTCTCTATTATACTTGTTCTTAGGAAATATCTATATAATTTACATCTTCTCTAATCTGTTCATGCATCTGTTTATTCATCTGACCATCATATACAAACCCTCCAATACAAATTATCTTATTTCTTTATTTGATACTCTAGGTGGTCTTTAAAACCGAATTCCTTCCTTGTGGGATCCATATCTTTTAAAACTACATTGTAACTGTATACTTACAATGGTCATCATTTTTCTATTTGATAAGTGGTATTGATAACACCTGTTAGTATTTTGAACTTTTATCTTATTAGTAGAAAAGTGAGGAACAAGGTTTTTGGCACCATTACCGAATATAAGCCTATCAGAATGAGTATAGTCAAAATCTTATGATCATTTACGTTGCTTGCAAAAGGAATTCGAGAAACCAAAGCTTTGGCTTCCTTTCTTTGGAAGGCTCAATTCCCATGCATGAGGCTCTCTTTTGTTTAAATTCCATCTCAATTGGAAGTTTTAGGTTACTTGCTTTTAAGTCGAAGTTTGATAAGTATGTAAGTTACCAACGTGACTTTACACCAGCCCCTCAAGAGTGTGAGATGAAGAAGCAAACAACAAGACATACATTCACAGATTCTCCGAGAGATGCTCGATCATATGCTGAGGTAGTAGCACCAGGTAACAAGCAGACTCTTATTGTTGAATTGCCACAGTCTATTCAGAAAGCGGAGTGAATTAGACTCTCTTATTTCATTGTGGTACGTACGAAACATAAACTTGATTCCTGATTTGTTTCGGTTGATTAGAGATAGGAAATTTTCGGTAAATTTTATTACACCAGCAAGCGGAAAATGTGTTGTGATTGCCTTTTATTTCGAGGATACTTTAGCAGGCTTTCTTGATAGAGATTGGCTCTCTTTATAAGACTTATTTTCCGAGGTTCATCTGTACTCTTTGGATTTTATATCCTCCAAGCGTTTATGTTTTGTTGACTCCATTGGGCTTCCACTAGCTATCATTACGGAACCTTTAATTCGGGAGTTGGCTATTGATATGGGAGAGTTGGTTTCAATTGAATTTAATTTTGCTAGGCTGGATCGTGTTGATGTTGTCACTTGTGTAATGAGTGTTCCTTTGGATTCCAAAGATCGTCGCATTGCCTTAAACATGGGAGAAGTCAGAATTGATGTTGAGGCTCATGTAAGGAAGTTAACAGCATGCAAGTATTGCTCGGAGTATGTTTCAAGATCGCTTAGTTCCACATCAATTCCTGAATTTGAAGATAGGTATATCGGCAATCAATTGACAAGAACTTTTATCTCTACCGCTGTGTTAGTTGAGAATTCACCTGTGATTGAAAAATTAGCTGGTTTGGAATACGCTACTGACAATGTTGTTGATGCCTCGAAGTTGCTAGATGTTACTATTCCGAAGTCATTGGCAGCAGCTATCTCGGGATCACCCACAGCAGCATTCTCAGAATCAGTGGTAGATGACATCGCATCTGTACGCATAATTTCTTTCGACATGGTCACTGTCCCAGATTCTTTATTGTCTACTTCCAACTCCTCAGGTCTTGATATCCCCGAATATGAATTGATTGATTATTAAGTCTCATGTGGAAAGGTCAAACGAGGCTCATCTCACTTGGTCCGACGGAGTTAAGCTAGGATTGTTCAAGGAGAGCTCAAAGGCGTTGGTGTTGGAGGAGATTCAAAACAGGATTGGTTAATGAATAAGGTTTTATTCAAGGATATTTTATTTATTAATGTCATTATCATTTTTGAGTTGGAATTGTCGTAGGGGTTTGTGAAACCATATTAAGCAATGATTTCTGCATTCATGTATCCGAAAATTTAAGTTGCATTTCTTTATTTTAATTGAGACTAAAGTAGAATCGATTTCGAATGGTATTTTTTGGAAAATATGGAGCCACAATGATTTTGATTATCAATGTATTAGTTTACAAGGCTTATCGGGGGGCATTACCTTATCTTAGAACCGTGCATTATTCTCCGGGGTTTTAATTGTGTCTTCCACTGATTGGATCATCTTGCATTTTACCTCGAACTCTTTGGATATCCATGTTGTTGCATTATATGGAGCTACGGTTTGGAATGAGCGAAGTTTAATGTGGCAAGAATTAAGTCCGATTATTAGTCAACTTGATAATGTTCTTATTTTTGGTGATTTTAATGAGGTGCTTCATGGTAATGAAAGATTAAGCGGCTTGACTTCCCCATCTTTGTTGAGTCTTCATGATCTCATCAATGATTGTGACTTGCTTGACATTTCGCTTAAAGGTAGAGATTATACTTGGCATAATACGAGGTCATATTCATGAATTGATAGAGTGTTGGCACCTTGTTCGATTGTAGATCGGTGGCTGGAAATGTCAATCAAAATAGTGGATACTTCTTGATCAGACCATTTCCTGATCTATTCCAAAGTCATATGTGCGTTGCTTCAGGTCCTAGACCATTTTGATCATTAAATTACTGGTGGGATAGCAGTACTTTCTTACTGTTTGTTCGCGATAAATGGCAATCGATATATATGACTCATGACTATAAAGACTTCTCCTTTCGGCTACGGGCTCTAAGAAACAAAATTCGACCATGGCACACCTTGAATTTTGAAAAATTGTAGCAGGAAATTGACATATTAGAGCAGCGAGTACTGCACTTGATGGACATCAGCTCCTCTCGGTCTTTAGGACAAGTTGAAGCAACCGAACTCCTCTCTCTTAAAAGCAAACTTCCTCAACGGAGATCACACTTCGAGAATATTAAACACCAACAATCGAGGGTGAAATGGACTCTTTTAGGGGATAACAACACAATTTTTTTTCATTGAACCGCTTCCGCTTGCTTTCGAAATAATCAGATTTCATCTCTTGAATTGAATGGTTATATTTGTTTTGACACGGGACTGATTTCCTCAATTATTAATGAGTTCTATACCAAACTTTTTTCTGCCCCAGGTCTATTCCATTCTCTTTACGTAAGCCTGGCTTCTCTCGGGTTTCAAAGGCTCAGAATCGGGTATTGATAGAAGCATTTTCTGAGGAAGATGTTTGGGATGCGATGTGTTCTTGCAATGAGAATAAATCGCCCAGCCCAGATGGTTTTAATCATTTCTTTTACAAGAGAGCATGGCCCCTTTTGAAATCAGACTTCATGCATATTCTCGGTCGCTTTCATGAGACATCTTTTCTTCCGGTATCGATAAAATCTTCATTCACAGTTCTTATTTCGAAAGTTCCAGGAAGTTGTGCCATCTAGAATTTTAGACCTATAGCTTTGATTCACGAAGTCTACAAAGTGATTACAAAGTTATTATCATCCAGACTGAAAGTGGTGCTTCCTTCCTTTATTTTTGGGAATTAGTTTGCTTTTGTCAAAGATAGGAGTACTCATGAATGCTCCTTTTTAGTGTCGGAAGTAATTCATTCGATTCATAAGCAATATCTTGCATGTTTTATCCTCAAATTAGACTTTCACAAGGCCTTTGACACGATCTCTTGGACTTATATCAATGCAGTTTTAATGAAAATGAGATTTTATCACAAATGGATTCCATGGCTTAGGGGTTGTAGACATAATTCGACAACGTCTATTCTGCTCACTGGTAGCCCATCAAAATCGATTAACATTCACCATGGAGTTAAGCAGGGAGACCCACTATCTCCTTTCATTTTCATCCTTGGAGTTGAGGGGTTGAAGCAACTTTTTGATGCTAGTATTCGTATTATTCTGGGATTCAAAATCGAAGATGATTTACCATATATTTCTCTGTTGCAATTCGTTGATGACACAATTTGTTTTTTTTTCAGCCGACGAGTCTATTATCCTGACTTTCATAAGGATTTTTCGTTGTTTTGAGCTCATTTCAGGCTTACAAATGAACTATCATAAGAGTTCCCTTCTCAGCATTAATGTGGAAGATGTATTTATTCATTCGGCTACTTCTGGGTTTGGATGCAAGCTGGAAAAATTCTTGATTTCTTACCTTGGTACACCTCTCAGTTTTAAACATTTGAACATGGGTAATTGGGATGATCTGTTAGCAAAATTTCAGCAGCACCTTGCATCGTGGAAGGGAAAATGTCTCTCTTATGTAGGTCGTGAGTTCTTGATTAAATCGGTACTCTCTTCACTTCCGATTTATTTATATCTCTTTTCAAATTACCAGAAACGGTAAATAGAAAGCTTGTTTGCATTATGAGGAATTTTTTATGGAGAGGTGACCACGTTAGTAAGGGGATTTGCAAAGTTAGTTGGGATGTTATAAACTTGCCGAAGCACCTTGGTGGATTATTTATTCGGGATTTTAGGCTCACAAATTATAGTCTTTTGCTTAAATGGCTTTGGAAACTCTAGAACACGAAAGATAATTCATTATCGGTGATTTTTTGGGTGAAACGATATGGATTTGCAACTTGGTGGGACTTTGTTTTTGATAGATTGAAACTTTCGCCAATTTGGCTTCATGTTATCTCAAGTTGCTATTGAAACCAAAATTAATGCTATTTTTTTTCAACTACCTATCGAGTTCGGCTTGGGAATGGTAACTCTACCGATTTACCGCGTGATTCATGGGCAATTGATAAACCTTTGAAAGATATTTTTGAGGATCTTTGGGACTTAAGTGAAATGAAAACTGCCAATTCATTCGGCTACTTCTAGGTTTGGTAAGTTCGGTATGTTTGAAATTATTTGACAATGTAACTAATGGAAGACCATTATGGCATAGACGGTTGCGTTTAGCCGAGCGCTATCGATCTCTTGAGTTAAGATGACTGATTCTTCCACATGTGCCAATGATTTTCCCTCCATCCACTGTTGCCGTCTCACTTGAGGAGCAAGTCGTATTGTCCTTCAACTCATCGAGTGATTGTTTTTAATGGAAAATTGGCCCCAACAAGGAGTATTCGACAGCTTCATTCTGTCTCGGGATGTATGACGCTATGGTTAGGCTGAACCATAGTGAGCTTTTTCGGCTATTATGGAGTACCACTATGCTCCCTCGTATTCGCTTATTCAGCTGGCTTTTGATTCATGAGAGATTACCGACCCCGTGAGTTTCTTTTCCGTAGAGATTGCGCATCACTAAATGACTCGTTATGCCCGTTTTGGCCGATGACAGAGACGATTGATCATATGCTCCTATTTTGTCATAGTAGTTGGACCTCTTGGTGTAAAGCCGCCAAATGGTTGGGAATTTCAATCCCAATTCCTAGACATGCGACGGAATTTCTTGTTCTTTGGGGATCTTTTTTCATTCCGGGACTTAAAAGGGAGTTTGCAACCTCGGTTTGATTTTGTATAGCTTGGAGTATATGGAAGAGGAGGAACGAATTTTTCTTCAAGGGAACCCAAGGAAATGAAGATTTACTAGTAGCTAATTTAATCATTGTTGGTTATTTTTTAAGAATAGGAAGAAACTCATTTCTTTTTCGGTTTCGGATCTATTAATTGATCCATCTATTCTTTGTATTTGAACTTTGTATTTATTTGGGTGATTCACTTTTTGTGAAATGCTCTTTCTAATGAAAAGAGGGGTGGGCGTTTTGTAGGCAAGCGAACAACTTAGTTGAGACGTTCGCCCCGAAATTTTCACCCACTCCAATATTTCTCCAAATGAGGGATACAATGATCCTCCGGAGGTTTTTCAAAAAAAAAAAAAAAGAACTAGGGCACACCAACATTCCCAACATTTCATGACAAAAAGATTTGGGCAAGGTACTCATAATTTAATCAAGACAAATGTTTTTGAAGGAAAATTGGATTGTATTGAAATCAGAGAAGATAAGTAGCATAGAAAAGAAGTGAAGACAACCAAAACCCTGTTACTCATCCAAAACGACAGCTGGAGCAATTAGATAAGCTAAAGAATTTGCGTTATTTGTGTACATTTCTATAGTAAGCTCCTTCACTTTAATTTGAGCTCCTCTGGCTTAAGTAAAATAATGATATGTAATTCGAATACAACTTTCTGATTTTTTGAGGAGTTAGGAAGGAACGGAAAATGTATTATTAATGATTTGTTAGATTTAAAAAATAAACTGACAGAGATATTATATTTGATGCCAAATTCAAACGTTGGATATCTTTAACATTATCTTTTTGACTTTCAAACCCCGTAGTTATAAATTTAAAAATGAAAAAAAGAAGAAGAATAAGATTCGAAGCTATGTCGATGAAACCATTTTAAAGAGAACAAAAGGCAGTTGTAATGTGGTGTTTTGAAAGAAATATGAGGATTACACCATCATGGATATTATTTTTGTTCTTGGTGAGTTAAATTATATTAACTTCACATAAAATCTAAACACAAAATAAAGTTCTGAAATGAAACAAAATTCTTTGATATACTTAATATTTAAATTTAGTAAATCAAAAAATTCTTTGATCTTCTCTATCGAACAACTAGCTTGAAAGTTTAGAATATGACAAAGAAATGAGACAAATTAAAAAAATTGAACCCGATAAGGGATGTTTGCTTTGGATTTGGAGTTTGCGTAATATAAAGGTTGTTATGACTAATTTATGCATTTAAGTTGGCAATAAGTCCCAATCTTACTAAACTAAACTAAACCCAATACTACTAATTGGAGTGTTAATTATTGATTATAATTACAAGGAACGGAAGAAATCAAATGCATAAATCATTGTAGTTTACTTTCATAATTTTAATTTTTAATATTAATAAAAATATTTGGAATGAAATTGTAATCATAAGGTATGATATTATTTCAATTCAAAGACATTGTTTGATAATTCAACAGTTGTTCGATAGTGACACTAAAAAAATGACAATGCACCATTAAAGCTAGATTTATGTCCAATCTATTACCTACTTGAAATATCATTAACAACTAACCTTTTACTCCCTGTTTTCATCAAATAAAAACTCACACACCTTCTTCCTTGTCAATTCTTATATTATTATAATATTCAAACAAAATTACTTTCACCTTAAAGTTACATGTTATAAGAAAGGTATGTTTATCTTAGATATAGTTATAGTTACAGTTATACCTGTAGCTATAATTATAATATTACTAGAATTAGCACATTTTTATAGTTTGCAAGCTAAACTAAAAAAAACTAAAAACACTTAATTATAGCCTAATTATACCAGTGTAACATAATTGCAAATTCTACTGTGTATTGTAACCGTATGAACAATTTTGTGCCTCCCGCCTCATTTTTATATGCTATATTCCTGCCGCTAGAGGTGTGCAAATGGTTTGGTAACCGAATTAAATCAAAATATTAATTTGGTTCGGTTTGTAAAATGTTGATATTTCGGTTATTCGGTTCGGTTTGGTTTTTGTGTTGAAAAAACCGAACTGAACCGAAATATATATAAACATATAATAAAATTTTATTTTAATATCACATCCTTATTCTTCTTCTAAAATATGCACTTTTATTCTTTCATGTGTTTCTCGTAAGTCATTTAATTCATTGATACTTATATTGGATGTGCATTTTGTATTTTAAGTGTTAGTATTTGAAATTTTTGTTAATTAATTTAAAATTTTGGTTTAATTCGGTTTTTAACCAAACCGTATAATTTATTTCGGTTTGGTTAATTCGGTTTTGAATCTTAATTGATTTGGTTCAGTTAACAATATTTTCCTTATTTGGTTTTCGGTTAATTCGATTCGATTTCGACCGAATGCACATCCCTACCTACTGCCACATACTTTTTCTTCAGAGTACTTCCAATTTGAATTTTTTTTAAATAAGGAGCATTTTTTTTACAATTTTCATGCATGATTTTTCATCATAATCTAAATGTACAACTTTTTAATAAAAATGAGTTTTACTCTTATCGGTTTATCAATAAAATACTATCATTTAATCAATCTGTTATTATATAACAATTAAAATAAAATTATGAATTCTTAAAGTAAAGGTCACTAAACCACTAATTTTGATCCGTGGTCAACAAGCTCATCGAATTTAATAAAATCAAAACTGTAAGTTCAAACCCCACAATCAACGAATTTAATAAAAATACCACACATTTGAAGTAAAGGTGATTCGACATACAAATTGGAAAAAAACTTTAGACATTGAAATATTTCAAACGTGCTTCTTTTTCTCATGACTTATTACTTTGACATAGTAGTAGTTGAACACGTTTACTAATTAGATGTAGCTTAATTGATACGAGATCCTGAATTTGAAACCAACTTTTCAAAAATCTATATTAAAAAAAAATTTAATTGAATTCTTTTGGTTGGTCTCTAAATATTAAATTACATATAATTGGAAAAATTAAAGAATAAGTTAGACAGCTTTGTAATACCTATTGGGTCACATCTAATCAAGCTAAGTGTCTGCGTACAAAAAAAATGATTAATTGTGCTCAATTTCAATATGCAATATACTCGGTCTTAAGCTAAAATCCCAAATAAATAGATTTAGAGCTAAAATGTCACAATTTGAATACACCATAATCCGAAAGGGTTTTATTTCTTCTGTACACCAAGATTGAAACTCATTCTCACAAGATCACTATTTTCTTAACATTAGTTGATGACTAAAATGCAAAACTAGTAGAATTTAATTAACCAATAAAAACTACCGCCATGCCAAACCCTAACCCCACCCTCCCCGTAGCCGCTTCGCCGCCGATCACCTATCCTAGCGCTTGAATCCCCATTACACAATACCTCAGAGCCACCCCAAGCCCTCGACCCCTCCCTCATCCATACACCATTCCCAAAACCCTAAAGTTTACTTTGAAAATATCCAAAAAGCCACAACAAATGCGATGCGCAAGGTTTTCATTAAGTATGGAACATCCAGATTAGTCTATATTGCCAAGAAACGTAACACTAAGAATCTGAATTTCGATTTCTTTACCCTAGATGGAACTCTACCCTTCCATGAAGTCCTATATCGAATGAATTAAATGATCATCAGGAACATTCGCCTTTGCACTTTCAAGGCTAAATATAATCAAGTAACCCAGATCGCTTTATCAGTCTGTACTACTATACAGGCCCTGAAATGAAAACCAATTTTCAGAAGCATTCTGAGAGATGCAAGATCGTATGCCGAGGTTGTTAGCGCAAGAAGCCCTAAAATGTGCAATTAGACGATTCTTTTTCAATGAAAGATTGGTACTCCACATTCTATGTCGCGAAAGTAATTAATCTATCATCAATCCCGAGGCTGTTTAATGTTATTATGGAAAGAAAGTTCGCAGTCAAGTCTATTGCACCATTGGGCGGAGACGAGGTTCTCTGCTCCTCTTTCTCTAAGGATGCTTTGGACGATTTCTTGAAATCTGATTGGCACTTTCCAATGACCTAATTTGCAAAGTTTACCCGTTCGCGGATCATTTTATCCCGAAGAAATACTTGGTTTATGTCGACTATCTTGGACTATCCCTTGCTTGGATTACAGAAGCCCTAATCTGTAAACTATCAGCCTTATTTGGTAAATTAGTGTCGTTAGATTTCAATTTTGAAAACCCGGAAAGATTGGACGTTTTCTCATGCCTGTTATCAGTTCCGATTGGCAGCACAAACCACGATTTTAATCTTATTGCAGGAGGCATGACAGTTCCGATTACGTTTAATTTTAGACAAGTCATCTCATGTTCGAAGTGCAACAGTAGCGCTTAGTCTGATTCATCATCCAATGAATCTCCTCGGCTGCGGACTCGCCTTCTGATAAGGTTGTTTTTTCTAATAGATTGGTTGCTCGGGAGGTTTTATCCCCTGTGAATAACTCTTTTGGTAACTCATTGGATAATAAGACTGTTTCATTATCAACAAATGCGAATTTCTTGAAGGAAAGTGACATTGATGCGGTAGCCGAGACTCAAACGGGCACCTCCTCCTCCGGGCCTGACATTCATAATCAGAATAGACTCATTATCTTATCGTGTTCGCATGACCTGATGTTAGATGAATGAGTCCAAACATTAGCCATTGGTGAGAAACTCGGCTTATTAAGAGATTGTGATAAACGAACCATTCTAACTACTATGGATAGGGCTGATGTCGTATAGAAGGTATGTGATTACTCGAGGATGATTTAATTTTATTATGTCGTTATTATTCATCTGTTCGAATTGTAGAGGGGGATTGAAAAATAACACGAAACAAGGATTTATACGTATACTCACACGTAGGCATAATCTTCAATTTTTCATTCTGATTGAAACCAAGGCTTTGTCTATCTCTAATCACACAGTCCTTAGCTTTTGGGGACATTACAATTTTTCGTTCCATCACAAGGTCTCTCAGGAGGTTTATTGCTATCTTGGAACTCGTCGGCAATTCTTGGCTTAGTTATTCTTTTAACGATGAGATGGGTTCTACTCAAATTCACGTTCATGCAAATTGTTTTCCACATCACTGCTCTCTATGACTCAACAGTAGGTGAGGAACATCGATCCATGTGGATGGAGTTAGAGCCACTCTCTTACATATACCATAACATAATTATATGTGGTGACTTTAATGAAGTTTTGGTCTCTTCAGAAAGATCGGGGCATCGGGTATCACCTTTCATGTCGCATTTTCAAGATTTTGTTTCTCGATGAGAACTTCATGATCTACCTTTATAAGGAAGAGACCACACCTGGCAAGAAAAGCAAGCTTTCTCCTGAATTGGTCATATTTTGGCATCCACAGACGTGATTGATATATGGCCGACTATGACAGCTTCCATGATAGATTCCACCTTATCTGACCATTTACCGATCCATTTTCGGTCCAAGGAACTTATTACCAATGGAGAAAAACCATTTCGCTCTCTTAATATGTGCTAGGATCACGATGAATTCAGCACTTTTATCAAAGGATAATGGGACCTCATCTGTAACTCATTCGACCATAAGGACATCAATTACAAACTTCGGCTACTTTGAAACTCAATCAAGCCTTAGCATTCCTTACATTTTGGTAATCTTGAACGCAGAATTGAGGAAGTTGAAGCGATGGTTTTATCACTCATGTCAAGAGACTCATCTCATCCCTTATCATCCACGACATCTATTCAATTGGATGCATTACGCTATGAACTTTCTTCTCCTCTCTGAAAGTATTATGAAAGTTGTCATCACCAATAATCTCGGGTGTCATGGACCCTCTTGGGGGATAATAATATGGCTTTCTTCCTTCGTACAACTTCAGCCCACTATAGGAACAACCAAATTTCTATACTCGAAGTAAACGGGACCCTTGTTGAGGACGCGGTAACAATTACCTCATCGATTCGGTCTTTCTATAATCAGCTTTATGCTGCTACCCCGGTTGTCCCCTTCTCTCTGTCATGGCTGAACTTCAATAAAGTCACGTCTAGCCAAAACAAGAGCCTTGTAATGCCATTCTCGGCAGATGAGGTTTGGGCAGGGTATAAAAAATTACGGCCAAAACAAATCCTCGGGACCTGATGATTTTAACTTCTTTTTTTCTCACATACTTCGGACTTTATGAAAGATGAGATATTGAGTGTATTTGACACGCTACATGGGATAACAACAATTCCTAATTCTATCAAGGGCTCATTCATGGTTTTTCTTCCCAAAGTTGCAGGCTCAACGACACTTACGAATTATCGTCCAATTGCACTAATTCAAGGTACAAGATGGTTGCCAAGGTTTTAGCCTCGAGATTGTAGCTGATTCTACCATTGTTAATATCTGGAAACCAATTTGCTTTTGTTAAACGGAGAAGTATTCATGAATGTTCATTCTTGGCATCGGAGATAATTCATTTAATCAATAAGCAACGATGCTCATGCCTCATTTTAAAGCTTGACTTCCACAAAGCATTTGATAGTATATCTTGGGTGTACATTGATTCGGTTTTAATTCAAATGTGATTTGATTCCAACTGGATTTCGTGGTTGAACAATTGTAGGAAAAATTCCACCACTTTGATTCTCATTTATGGTTTACCGTCTGAGCCGATTAGCCTTCGACAAGGAGTTAAATAAGGAGACCCCCTTTCACCTTTCATTTTTGTTTTGGAAATGGAGGGGTTGAAGAAATTATTCAACCTTAGCATTGCGGAAGTCATATTACCGGGTTTCACATTGGAGAATTCGCTCCCAGATTTATCGCTATTTCAATTCGCCGATAACACCATTTGCTTTCTCCCGACCAATGTGGAAGTTATTCTGTTGCTTGTGCACATTCTTAAATGTTTTGAATTAATTTCTGGGCTACATATCAACTATCACAAAAGCTCTCTTCTCGGATAAATGTATCAGATTCAGTTTTGAACAATGGTGACTCCCGCCTAGGCTGCCAAACCGGTAAATTCCCAATCAACTATTTGAGGATTCCCCTTTGCTATAAGCAACTGCCAGTCAACTATTGGGAACCTTTAGTAGTGAAATTCAAGAAGCGTCTTGCAAATTGGAAAGGAAATTGCCTATCGTATATGGGGGGGTTAACACTCATAAAATCGGTACTCACTTCTCTCTTTATTTATTTATTATCAATAAATAGAATGCAAAATGCTATTATTTGTAACTTGACAAGTTTTATGAGAAACTTACTTTGGTGTGGTAATTCGAGTGCGAATGGCATTTGCAAAGTAAGATGGGACACGATCAAACTTCCCAAACATTTAGGAGGCCTTTATATTTGGGATTTCAAGCTTGTTAATTGTAGCTTACTACTTAAATGTGTATGGAAAATTAAGCAAGCCAATAGCAATTCGATTTGGTACCTCCACTGTGTAGATAGGTATGGCTTCCAATGTTTGGAAGATTTGGTAGCCGCGGATTTGACATGCTTATCCCCTATTTGGACGGATGTTGTCTTGTGATGTGTTCGTGACATGGAGTTTTAGAACTTCTTCCACAACAACTATCAAATTAGAATTGGAAATGGAATTTTAGCTTCATTTTTAACATGACAACTAGACTTCGAACCAATCTCTACGGTCCTTTTTCCTGATCTTTACACCGTGTGTAGCATATCGAGTTGTTCAATTACATTAGGCCGCAATTTTATCTTCGAACAAGGTGCATTCTTAAGATCGTTTTCGGTTATAAATCTCCAACTTTCATCAAAAGAGCGATGTTCACAGTTGAAGAACTGGATCACCACCACCTACCCGTCTATTGCTTCAGAATCCGGCTGCCATCGTTTTCCAGCTCCGATGATAATTACCTTCGGTAATTGGCTGCTAAAACATCTACTCTTTGGTCTCCTTTTGCACCAGCTTCTACCACACTTGGCCATGATCGAATAAAGATTTCAACGACATTTGGAAACTTTGTATTCTTTCCAAAATTCGCTTCTTTGGATGGTTGATCTTTCACGGACGTATTCCAACATGATCTTTCCTTTTTGCGAGAGGATGTAATGCAGTTCAAGATGATCATTGCCCCATTTGTATGGTTCCAAAAACTGTACATCATGCCATTCTGCATTATGCACATAGTAGGAAGACTGGGCTCTCGGTGTTGAATTGGTTGGTGTTCACAAGATTTTGGTTATACTCGTTCTGAAAGGCTTATCCTCGATAATAGTGCCAAAAACCTTGTTCCCCACTTTTCTACTGGTAAAATAAAAGTTCTAAATATGAACAGGTGTTGTCACTACCAATTATCAAATAGGAAAATGATGATAACTGCAAGTATATAGTTGCAATGTAGTTTTAAAAGATATTGATCCCACAAGGAAGGAATTCGGTTCTAAGGACCAACTAGAGTTATGGAATAAAAGAAATAAGATAAATTGTAGGGTTGGATGATAGATTGATAAATAGATAGATGCTTGAATATATTAGAGAAGATGTAAATTATATAGATAATCCCTAAGAACAAGTATAGTAGAGAAAAACATGCAAAGAAATCAAAGTTGTTTTAAACACTAGATAACTTCAACAAACTTAGTTCTAGATGCCCAAATATTCAATAATTCAACATAGAGCAACACATGAAATAACTTTTCTAAATCTAGGGTAAACAAATAACGATACTTATAAGAACCTGGATAATAATAATACTATGCTTAATACGGGTTACTATCACAACCATATTTAGCAAGTTACCACTCCAAAAATGTTGGCTCACTAAATAGCTTTATAATCACAGATTCAGTTTTATACACAATCTTGTTAACTCCAAAATCACTCTTAAAGTTAACTTGAAAGCATATAATTTGATTAATATAAATGACGCAAGACAAAATACTCGTTATGACACATAGACATATCATAAACTTCCAAATAGAAAGTATAAGTAGAAAATAGAGTAAAGTTGTAAGGTAAGTGAAAGCTAAATTTGATCAAACCGTATCCGCTCTTTAAAAGGGAGTCGTCAATTCCCGCAATTCCAATGTCTACTTTGAATTCGGTCTCGACTCGTACAGAACCTCCGCTAGGATGCTATTCTTTGTAAATATCGAACAAATGAATGTTGAAGAATAGAAAATTTTATTAATAAGTGCTTTGCAATTACACTCATACAATAATCGGTCGAATATGTGGAGAAATCTAGTGATCGAAACAAGAATCGAATCATTTATACATTTTTCTCTCTAACACTTTGAACTAGCAAAATCTATAACTTTCAATCTCTAATGTGTATCACACATATCATCTATTATGCTGTCTACCATATGCCACGAAATTGGTTGGTCTTGAACCCTATTTATGAAGTGTGAAGGGTTGAGTCTATCCAAACGAAGAGTCGTGTCCATTGGCGAAGAGTTGCATCACTTCATTGTGATTGGATGCAAAGTTTCATCCTTATCTTCAATGGATAGGCACCTTTTCGTGATTGGATTGCTTCTAAAAGGTGTCTTTTCATTTGATAGTTGGTGGCGGTTGATATCGGTTGATAGTTTTAATCCACCGGTTGGTAGTGGAGAATAGTTATCCATAACCGTCACAAGTCGCGAGCGCGATATACATGTCGTGATTGTGAATATTGGTTGGTAACTTTCTGCTTGTAAAGAATGACAAGTCGTGATCGTGAATGGGTGTCACGATCATAACATGTGCTTTTCTTCATGATTCTACTTTGCAACTTTACCGATCTTTAACAACTTCGATCCTAAGCCAATTCCTTGTGTTCCAAACATCTTTTTGCACTTTTTTCACTCTTTTTACATAGAATTCCATCTTTAATCATTTTAGTCCCAAGATTCATTCACCTAGTTTCTGCACTTGCATAAAAAACAACTACATACCACGTGAAATCTTTCATATGAAGTATAAAATGACTTTAAACCATATCGATTTATGATTAAAAATATCAAGATAATAAGTGCAATTATACACTTATCAGTTGGGCACGCCATTACCATTACCGGAAATGGCTCTTGGTTTCCTCAAAATGTGGCGTTCATTATTTAAGGCTGGAGTTTTGGAGAATGCGGTCTTCACTATAATTGCATGGCTGATTTGGAAGAGGCGCAATGCTTGAATTTTCGACAGAAACACTTCAAAGGATGACATCTTTATTACGAGCTTACACCTATGTTGGTTTTCTTTAATTGTAATAGGCATGTCATTAGTGTTTCGGTTTCAGACATGATTATCAATTCAGGTCTTATAGCTTTTAATAACTCTTTGTAATTCTCTGCTTGGGATTTATTAAATTTAATAAAAAGAGAGGTGGGTGTTTTGTAAGCAAGCAGATACATCAACCTAGTTGGGACGTCTGCCATCCACCCCAAACTTTTTTCCGTTAGAAGGCACATTGTGCCTCCAAGTGTTTTTCAAAAAAAAAAAAAAGGTTGATGACTACTAAGAGCAACTTTGAGTTATCTCTTGCAAAACAATTCACTGCAAATTTTTTTTAAGGAATTGAAATGCTAGCGCGGTTACCAAAAGCGACAATGGTAAGGAGTTTGTAATGCTACTTGTTCTCAACTATTTCAGTTCCGGGGGTATATAGGTGGGACCAAAATTACATTGTGAAAAGGAAGGACAAACATTTTCTTGAAATAATAAGATTTCTCTTATTTCAAGCAAACAAGTCACAGAAAGTATTAGGGGAGGATATTATACTGGCTACAACAATCATTAATAGTTCACCTAGATGAATGCTAAAATGGAAATCAACACATTATATTTGTATGGTGATAATCATGATATTATTTAGATTTAAGGTGTATGGAATACATTGTTTTGACACAAACAAACACTACAAGAAAATAGTTAACTAGTCTCATCAAAGCGTCATATCAGTAAGATTCCAATATTGTTGACTAGAAGTCAGAAAATAAGTTAGTGTCGATTTTCAATCAAAAAATATATTTAAGTGGATAACAATTCCGTCGATGTGTCCACCAATGGCCAATGCACACTCAATTAAGTGGGATTCATGGACCTTATGAAATCTTGAAATTAGCATGGTTCCGGTTTAGTTTTATTGGAATTCTGTTCTAGTAAATATCAAGCATAAATCGGTCAAATCAACTTGTTTGATCAGAAACCAATTAATTCAACCGATCAAAGATGTGCC
The DNA here is from genome assembly GCA_949673415.1 of Euphorbia schlechtendalii. Taxonomy (NCBI): domain Eukaryota; kingdom Viridiplantae; phylum Streptophyta; class Magnoliopsida; order Malpighiales; family Euphorbiaceae; genus Euphorbia; species Euphorbia schlechtendalii. The sequence continues at coordinate 100 of CATIWQ010066642.1, read as the reverse complement.
AAAACACAATTTTTTTTAAAGAAACACAAATTTTAGTTTTGAATTTTTCGTGATTTTTTTAGTTTTTTTCTAAATCTTATTGAAAAAGTAATAATTTATA
>CATIWQ010066633.1:0-21338 GCA_949673415.1 Euphorbia schlechtendalii | reverse complement strand
CTTCCAAAAACTAATTGGGTTTTGTATGTTATCCAAAAACATTCAACTTGTTACTTTTCGTTGTGTTATATTCTGCCACCTTTTCCAATCTGATTTTCTAGCCTTAAACACTCGTTCACAACCATCATAAACAACATCTTTTTTCTCATTAAACCACCCCTTACTCTATACCTTCATCATAATTTCGTGCAACCTTTTAACCAGCCACAAAACAACCCTATCTTCTTCCATTTTCACACCAAACAGCCATAAAAACATCATTCCAAACACCACCACGCCATCACAAAACTTCAGACACGCGTCACGCACGACCTTTCCTTGACTCACGCACCACGCACATCCATTCAAATTCACCACGCATTTTCATTCTAGGTACTTGTAGTTGTGATGATTATGGCTTTCCCCATTCTAGCGGTTTATATAAACCAGTTTACATTCATTATTCTTCTCTCCACTTTTCGCAATCTCTTGCTTTCCCTACCAACTGCTTCCTACTTTGTTCTCGCGTTCTCCTCTACTCTCAGTAAGTTCTTACTCTTTTATCTTTTCCTTTTACTCTTATGGCTCCTACCAAAGCTTTCGAAAACTCTACCTGGGTTTGAGGAGAAACCTCAAACCATCCCGTTCAAGCAATTCCCTTAAAATCCATTTTAACCACACTCGAAGGGGTAGCTTCTAACTTTGAGCCCCCTCGTGTTTATACGCCTCCATCGCATATAGAACCTACAGCGGAATATCGGATAGACATTACCCCAGTTAATCCCGAAGTTCCCCCAAAACCCAAAATGAAAAAGAAGAAGGAAGTCGGTCCTGATGTGAACATCAAGGTTAGGTCTCTAATGTCAAGAGAACACCTGTCTCAGCTTACCCTTGTGATCTCAGCTAAAGCCGGGTTGATAACCCTAGTCCATGAGAAAAATGAACGCTTAAATGTACCTCCTGTTGTTATGTTTGCAATATTTGAGAAACATGTGGAATGGGGGTTCCGCCTTCCTCTGTCGCCTTCGATTTACTCCATTCTTCGTGAATTCAATCTTCCTCCAGGTGAAGTACATCCTAATTCATGGTTGGAACTTTTTCTTCTTGACAAGCTTTGCACCGACTTGGGGCTTCAGTTGGATGGGATAGTATTCAGACGATTTTATAACCCCGTGTCTAGGGCACCAGGGTGCATCGCCTATTGGCAAACCCACCAACTGACGATGCCCAAATTGTTGGCCAAAATGGGTTCTATCAAAAAATTTAAGGATCAATGGTTTTGGATCGGGAAGGAACCTAACAGCGGGCCTGCTTCCATTTGTAGTGAGGAAGCCTTCCCTTTCCCATCTCATGGAATAATGAACCAGCCAATAACAATACCTGGATGAGGGACAGGCGCTTGAACTACAACCAACGCAGGACTGTGTTTATATTAGACTAACTGAACCCCAGACCCCATACACTAGAGGAGAGCCAGGGCGCTTGTGTGGTCTAACAATGTATGCTATAAATTGGACAATGAAATTTTGACCGTAGTTAGGACTACTAAGGGCTGAGCCAGTAAGTTTCTCTTTTATCCTTTAATTGACAATTTACTTTTGTTTCTCCTTTTGCAGGAATGGCTGATTATCCTGGTGATATGGCTGCTTTTATTACAGAATTGATACAAACTCACATGGCCAATCCCCCCTCAAAGTGATGAAGCCCCGGCAGCTAATCCCGCTGCTAGCTCCCAGCGGCCTTCCATGGAGCAGTTCCTCCAAGACATGGAGGACATCAGCGGAGTTAGTCTGCCTTCCAACCTCGTCATGGTTGTGGAGGTTCCCTCTTCCTCGGAGAAACAAGGTGATGAGGTCATCAACGGGGATGAGGACATAGAGGAGGGCGACCCGGGAGGCGCTGCTAGGGCTAGGCCAGTGATCTAGGATGTGGATTTTCCAAAGGTTGAGAAGTAGGTTAGGCAGACAAAGAAACCCAAAACCACCCCTATCATCACCGCCTCTCCAAAGCGGGGCTGGTCCAACTCTCCTACCGAACCCTCCCAAAGAGATAAAAGGGTAGCGTGGGTGATGGAAATGTGAGCCCATCTTCCAATCTTGAAGGGGAGATTGATCCCGATCTCCCCTACCCGATTAAGGTATATATCTTTTAAATTTCTACTTCTGCATCGTTATAGTTAATCTCGTCCTTAATATCAGTTTTGTTTTAGTAGTGGTGGATGGAAGAACATGACCCCGATACCGATCTGTCCAACTTGGGCATCGTGGAGGAGCTTTGTTCGATCTTAGAGCTTCCTAGTGAGGAGGCTTACTACGCCGGCTGAGGTTCGCTCTCACTAGCTAAGGAGCACGTCTATTGGAATGTCAGGGTAAGCTCATAGTTCTCATTCCTTTGTTATTTTCTTTCTTCTCCTCTCTTTCTCACTCCTTTGTTTCAAGGCCTCGCGGATTCGTATCAATTGCTCAAGCATTTACGCCGGACTAACCGTGAGCTTAAGACCTTAGAAGAGGGTAAGGCCTCCCAAATGGCCGAATTGGAAAGACTCGCAGGTGAGCTGGCCTCTGCGCAAGAGGAACTAAGAGATATCAAGGCCGCAGAGGAGGAGCACAAGAAGGAGGCTGAGATATTTCTAAGCTCAAGCTGAATTTGGAGATTAGCCAAGCCAATGTGGCCGCCCTCACCACTGAATTGAAAGATTTAAAGCTCTCTAACACCGAAACAAAGTCTAGGATGGAAGAGGAGCTTACCTAATCTTACCGAGAGGTCACCTCCTTGGGGGAGTAGCTACAAAAGTCTCAGGATGATACCACCTTCCTGAGGGTTCAACTAGATGATGCGTGCACTAGAGCAGCCTTGTCTGAGAAAGTGTTGGTCGGAACTCAACAGAAGTGTAAGGCGGTCAAACATCACTACCATCAAGGGAAGAAAGTGATCCTGGATAACTGGAATAGGCATAGGATCACTTTCTGAACTTGAATCTTGTAAAAGACCGCCGAGAAATTTCCTGGGGCCAACCTGGATGACCTTGCCTTGATGACCGATACCACGACCCTCTGGAGATCTGACCTTACGACGCGTGCTTATTGAAAGATGTTATGCAAAAGCAAGCTTCCAGTCCTACCTAAGGCTCCAGTTGATCCTATTGCCTCGGAGGCTAGTTCACAATATTCAAAGCTAAGGGATATGGATGAAATTTCTTCTTTGTAATATGTATCTCTTGTTGCTTTAATGAAATCATATTTTGTATTAAAACTTTTTACTATTCTTCTTTTTCAATTTTTAAGAAATAACTCGACTTACCAATCAAGCTTAATCATTGGTTTTAATCAATATTCTACCTTGGCCCTTGGCTTTATTAACAATTTATTTTCAGCACTTTGCAACTTGCCCTCTTGGGCGCTCTTTCGTAAAAAGGGCCTCGGGGGCGCTCCTTAATTAATAACTTATTTGGCGTTCTATAATAATTTGGACCTCTAGGGTGCTCTTTAGATAGGTTAGGCCTCGGGGGTGCTCCTTAATTAATAACTTATTTAGCGTTCTATAATAATTTAGACCTCTAGGGCACTCTTTAGATAGGTCGGGCCTCAGGGGTGCTCCTTAATTAATAACTTATTTAGGCCTCAAGGGTGCTCTTTAATAAATGGAATGTTGTCATGCAAAAGCTACAATATGGATCCAAGAAAACATCATTCATTTATCAACTGAAAACGCAGAAATGTTTGAAAGCATATAATAGATGAAAAATTACATAACCGCCGTGCTTTTAATCACCGGGATAGAATTTTCTCAGAGCCGCAATGTTCTAAGTTCTTGTTAGAGTTCATCCTATCATGTCTTGGATCTTGTAAGTGTTTTGGCTTATTTTCTGGGTGACCCTGAATGCCAAATTTACCTTGACCAATTCAAACTTTAGACACCTCGATGCTTCGTAAAACCAACTCTCCTACTTGGAAAGTTCGGGGTTTCACTCGTTTGTTGAACGCTTGAGCCACCCACTATTTATAGGTGGCCATCTTGATGTAAGCTCGGTCTCTTTTCCCTTCTAGGCTATCCAATTTTTCCTGCAACATATCTTCATTTGTGGCTTGTCCGACGTAGTTGGCCACTCTCTCATTGGGGGTACCAATGTCTACGGGGACCACAGCCTCGGTGCCGTAAGTCAGCAAGAATGGAGTTTCTCTCATGGCTGTTCTTAGGGTAGTGCGATATGACCATATCACATTATTTAGCTCGTCCACCCACAAGGATCCATACTTTAGTACATGGAGTTTGACCCCATTAATGATAGTTCTGTTGGTTACATTAGTCATGCCGTTGCATTATGGGTAGGAGACTGAGGAGAACCGTAGCTTCACATGTAGTCCCTTACAATATGCCTTAAACAGTTCATAATTGAACTGCATACCGTTATCATTTATAATTGTGTGTGGTATCCCATATCTAGTGATAATGTTTTTGTTGAAGAATTGAATTGCCTGGTTTGGAGTTATGGTAGCGACGGCCTCGTCTTTAACCGACTTCGAGAAATGATCCACTGCTATAATTATTAACTTCTTTTGGTATTGGGCCATCTACTCCCTAGGTTGAGAATGGCCATGTTATTATGATCACTGTCATTGTGCTTGGAGGAGCCCGGATGTTCCTGGCATAGTTCTGGCATAGTCGGCATCGTTGGATGTATTCTTTCTCATCCTCTTCCATGGTCGGCCAGATATACCCTTGAAGCTGCGCCTTTCTCACTATGGCATCCTTCTTCTCATGACCTCCACAGATTCCTTCATGCATTTCCTTTATCACGTACTCTGCATCCTTCCGCCTTAAGCATTTCCTCCAGGGGTGGCTTATGGACTTTTAGAACAGGTCCTCTCCTCTTATGGCATATTGAAATGGCTTGCGGACCACTGTTGGCCATCAGCCTCATCTTCTAGCAATGTCCCCTCCTTAAGGTACCGCCAAATGGGGGTGTACCACTCTGGTTCTTGAGGGCCGCTCTCGATTATAAAGATCTCGAGCAGATTGATGCTAGGTGTCGTCAACTCTAAGATCACTCCGGGGATCATCTTTTCTCCCGCTGGGTCTGATGCAGCCTTGCCAACCTGTTTGCCTCTGTGTTTTCAGTTCTGGAGATGTGTTGGATTTCCACTTTGGAACCCCTCCCTTTTATTTTGGCCATGAGGCCCTTAACCAAATAAGCATACTTCTTCATTGCTACATCCTTGATGGTGTATCCGCCCTCTAATTGGTTGACCACTAACTTTGAATTGTTGTAGATTTTGACCTAGTCCGGCTCAATTGCTTCTAGTATCCTCAAAGCCCCTACAAAGGCCTCGTATTCCACAGCATTATTCATGACATGAAATCTCAATCGGATTGCCTGGTTGATAATGACACCTCCGGGGCCGCTCATGTGTATCCCGACTCCTCCTAAATTATTGGCCAAGCTACCATATACATAGACCATCCATGTGATCCCTTGTAGAACCTTCGCTTCCGTCTCTGGTATTTCCTGAACGAAGTTCGCCAATACTTGCCCCTTTATGGCCTTTTTGGGCTTAAAATGTACATCAAACTAGGATAAATTTAGCACCCACTCGGCTATTCTTCCCGAGGTTTCAGGTCTTTGTAAAACCTTATTTAAACCCAAGTTGGTTCAGACCACTATGGGGTGGCTCTGAAAGTAATGTCGCAATCTTTGGGATGCCGTGATGACTGCGTAGCCTTTTAAAGATTTGGGTATCTTAGCTCGGCCCCTTTTAACACTTAGCTCATGTAGTAGATCTGAAATTGTTCTGAACCCTCTTCTCTGATCAATACCACCCCAATCATTTAGGCTCCAATGCTCACATAAAGGTAGAGGGTTTCGCCGGTCATTGGTCTGCTAAGGAGCGGTGGTGAGGAGAGGAAGACCTTTAGTTCTTCGAATGCTTTTTGACACTCCTCGCTCCAAGTGAAGTTCTTGGCAGCTTTCAACGATTTGTAGAATGGGAGGCACCTTCTTGACGAGCATGAAATTAATCACCCCAGAGCGTTTATCTTTCCATTAAGCCTTTGCACCTCCTTCAGATTTCTGGGTGACTTTAGATCTAAGATCTCCTTAATTTTATCAGGGTTTGCCTCGATGTCGCCCTGAGATACCAAGAAGCCTAAGAAATTTCCCCCTATGATTCCGAAAGTGCACTTCTTTGGGTTTAGCTTTAAGTTATGTTGATTTAAAGTCTTCAGAACCATTTCCACATCTCTGGGATGCTCGGCCAAGGTCTGGTTTTTGATGATCATGTCATCCACATACAGCTCCACCATTTTCTTGATCATATCTAGGCTGAAAGGCATCATTTTGTAGTAATAAGTACCCTCATGTGTAATGAAAGAGGTCTTTTCAACATCAACCATTTCCATGGGGATTTGGTTGTACCCTACATGAGCATCTAAGGTGGAATATGTAGCAAACCCAGCTGTGGAATCCACTAGCGAATCTATACATGGAAGGGGAAAGTAGTCTTTAGGGAAGGCTTGGTTTAGGTTCGTGAAATCCACACATATTCGGAAATCTCCACTCGATTTTTTCACAAGCACCACGTTAGCCAGCTACTACGGATAGTGTACTTCCTTGATATGACCGATCCTTAGTAATCGGGACACCTCTTCGGTTATCGCCTTCTGTTTCTCCGGGCCGTGGTTCCTCCTTTATTGCCATATTGTTGTGAAGTCAGGACTTATGTTGAGCTCATGCTCCATGAGCATTGGATCGACCCCTATTACGTCTTTTGGCTGCGATACGAAGGAGTGTAGATTTTCTATCAATATCCGGGCCAGATCTTTCTTTGGCTCTCCTTCTAAGGTGTCTGCAATCTTGACTTCCTTGCCTTGTGCTAGGACCAAGGTTTCCAGTTTATCCCAAGCCTCAACTTTTTCCCTTTCTTCAGCTACCTTGGGTGGCGGATCGGATCTTAGAGATGCCATGAATGTTTCCCTAGCCACCCGTCGACTTCCTTGTACCAGAGCCATTCCTCTATGTCATGGGATAAGGATTGCCAAGTACCTCAACGATATTACTACTTCTGAATCTGAAATGGTCGGCCTTCATATAATCAAATTGTAACCAAAGGGCATGTCAACAACCAGGAATTCCACTCGGCTCTTCCACTGGGGGTATGAATCTCCCATTACTAAGGTTACCACCACAGAACCCGCCACTATGACTGATTGATCGGCCAATTCAATAACCGATCCTTGGTCAATCTTTAATGTATTAGGGTTCATCTGCAGGGCCTTGAACATGGTTGAGGTCATCAAATTGACTGAGCTCCCTGTATCTACTAACACCCTCTTTACCAGGTAGTTGTCGATGCTAACACTGACAACTAATGCATCAGAATGTGGAAGAGGTTTTCTCATGTGCGTGAATGAGAAATTCATACTGGAGTCAGTGCATGCATAACTCCGATCCTCGCCCCTTCTACGCTTTACCATCGCAGGGCCTCCCGTAATTCATGAATCACTCCTTTAGGGGCTGGGGGAGTGTTTCTATTCTTCTCTTACCCCTCGTAGCGGGGTCTTTCTTCCTTAATTTTCTCCCTTGACCGCTCTCAAGGGCTGTCGGGTAGTCTCTGGTTATGATCTCGTCGCGGCCTATTTGTCACAAATTGGTTTAGCTCCCCAGCCACCACCTTCTTGTTAAGTTCTATGGCCAGATGTCTGCAATCCTCCATGTCGTGGCCCTCCGATCTGTGGAAGTCGTAGTAAGTCTTCAACTTCCCAGGTCGGTGTAGCTTTGGAGGGTATTCAATGTTTTGGCCACTCCGCTCGACCCAGTAAAGCACTTCCTTCTTACTAGCTTGTAGCGGTATGAATTCCCTATTTACTTCCTTTCTCCTAAAGTCCCCTCATGAAGAGGTACCGGTACCACTCTACCGACCGAGGCTTGATTTCCTCTACCTCCTTCTAGCCCGGCTTTATGTTTTTGGTGGTTTTCCCATACTATCCATTTATGGGCTTCTTGAATCATTAGAGCCAGCGACCTCGGCCTTTTGATGAGTAATTCCTTTGACAAATCTGGACATCGACAATTATTTGCTAGTAAATCTATGGCCACCTACAAAACGCATCCTCTGATTTCCAACGTCAGTTTGTTAAATCTCTCTAGAAATATGGAGAGACTCTCTCCCTTGTTCTACTTGGATAGCTGTAGATCTTGCACCATCTTTTGGGGTGGAACCGAAGTTATGAAGTACAAGATGAAATCCTGGGCCATCTGCCTGAAGGAAGTGATCGACCCTGGTTTAAGCCCTTCAAACCAATAATTCGCCGATCCGTCCAATGTGGCTGGGAATAACTTGCATTTCATGGAATCCATCGCCATTGTAGAGATTAAGGAATGGCGGAAATTCTTCACATGGTTGGCTGGGTACCCTTCCCCGTTGTACATTCGCAGCTTGGGGTATTTGAAATTCGGGTTGAAGGGCGCCTGCTAGATTTCCTTAGAGAATGGGGACTCCGCATCTTCGATCTCTAGTAGCACCGGGTCTACTCCGACCTCGGTCATGTATGCCTTAAGGTCCTTCATCATCTCCAGCCTTTGCTGCCTCATGGCGGCCTCCATTTCCTCCTTTTTAATGATCTCTTGGGCTTATTCAATATATTCTCCTTGGGTGGGGCTGGACCTTGCCTCCATTTTGTTGAAATATCTTGATCAAGGCCTCTTCAACCCGATTCCTTTTGCTTGGGCCATCGCTGCATCCCTCTCAAAAGGGGGCCTTCTTCCTCGGGACCGCGGTATTGGAGTCTCGGATTGGGAGACCCACTCCTCTAAAGAGTCTTGACTCTCCCACTCGCGGTATCCTTTCAGACTCTGAAGATTGCTCTCACTCCCTTCCTCAACTATTGGCTCCTTTCCTTGGCGACGTGATCTAACGGGGCTACAGGATTTCTCCTGTCTCCTCTCCGATCTCTCTTCGCTCCTCCGCTCTATGGTCTTTCTAATCATTCTTGGGGCTTCAGTTTTAGGCCTATTATATATCAAGAACCTCTTATAGCTACCAAGATTTTGGCTCCGTAACGTTGCTTCCAATGCCATGAGTCTACTTTCACTAACCTCTCGAGCGCGTTTTTCCTCGTTTACCGTGTCTTGCACAGTTTCCATGGTGTACATCAGTTGCTTGATATACTTGGCCAAAGCTTGCTCCTTTGGGGTGGCGCTAGGCTGGAGCCCAGCTTCCAAGTCTTTTTCCATCTCCTCAGAGATGGGGATGTGTGTCATAATGTTTCCTTGTACATCCTGTGGGGGTGTATACTCGCCGGTTTCAATGGAAGTGTTTTCCATTCTATTAGGATCATTTTCTAGTGTTACAGCTTGGTTAATTCGTCGTGATGAACTAGAATGCATCATGTTCGGTCCACGCTCACCGCACCAATGATATTTGAGGACCTTGAACACTGCTGAATTGTTATCGCGGTCACCTGCAATCACAAATGCCCGTTAGATAGGCTCGGTCGGGGTTTCGGCAAAGCCTCTCCGACGCTCAAGTTAGTACTGGGATGGAAGTGTAATTGATATAATATTGATCTGTGTTGAAATTACATACCCAAGCAACTCCTGAGGAATCATTATTTATAGTGCTTCCAGGTCATGCCATAACTGCTCCTATCCTGTAAGGAGGATGTACGGTAACCGCTACCATGATGCGCCAACCGCTCTCATGGCGCGGTAACCGTTACCATGATGCGCCAACCGCTCTCATGGCGCGGTAACCACTCTTGCACACTAAGTCTGAAATAACCGCAGGCATTATTCCCTAATGACCGAGCCTCTTGGGCTTTGCATGGGCCTCATGGGCTGTGGGCCATGAGGAAGGCTGCCATCATAGTGTTTGTTTGGTACTTGTCCAAGATTAAGCATAGGCTGTAGAGTTTAAGAAGAAATTAATGGAATTTAAGTTCTCGCTTTGGTTACATGAATTGTAATTTTTCTCGGACATTAGTTTCATCAATGTTTATTTAATTTGGAAAGTAATAGCAGCCCTTGTCAGTTGTCACTACTTTTTATAAGTGTTTTTATGTTTTAAATCTTGATCCATGAGGGGATGCAATTTGAGAACATGCCTTTTACTAAAATCCAACTAGCAATGTTAACCGTCTATAAAGTGGTATACATAAAATGAATTACTTGAATGTTCCACTTGCTTATGTCTTATTGTAGATAAGCGTAATAGAATGAAATAGGGCGAAATAGAATAAATTTTCCCTATAAATGAGAAATGCAAGAAAGGGTCTTGTTGAGACAAAATATTTTTCATTTTAGAGGAAAGAAACAATATTTTATCTATCATTCTTTATTTGAGTTTATGTTTTTGCATTTATGGTTTTACCATTCTATCCATCAATCTCCTCCCCTCATATTTCTTCTTCTTCTTCTTCTTTTTCTTCTTCTTCTTCAAATGATGATCTTATCGAATCATGTTCTTTTGTAGCGATTTCATCATATTCTGATTTTATTAGTTGAATTGCGATTTTCATAAGATTCTGCTTTGTCTTCTCTATTACTTTTCCTGACTATTTTAGTGTTGCTTAGATCTGTTTTTGCCGAGATTTTGTTTGCTTTGATTATTCTTTGCTTTATTTTCTTTTTTTTTTATTCTAGATTGCGAGTTGTTCAATTTCGATATTTTTTATGGATCACAATTTGTTCAATTTTGATATTTTTCTTTTGTATCATGATTTGTTTCGGTTTTTCATTCCTTTTTCGACAAGTTTAGTTTTCCTCCGACGAGTTTAGGTTTGTATGATTGTACTTTTTGTATTTTTACTCATTATGGAAGATTTTTGTTGTGTTTGATGCAATGTGGTTGAGTTTGGACATATAATTTTCAAGTTTTTCAAGTATGATGATGGTGTTAGTTTTTAGATTTTAAATGAATAATGTCAAAGGATATTCAAATCATTAGAGATAAAGAATATAATAAAATCCAGTTTCAAATTTACATTCGAATCTAGTTTCAGATCCTATCATTACCATGTATAATGACGGTTATATCTGGTATAATAGTCATTACACCAAATACTATCAAAGAATATTCAAATAGTTGAAGATAAAAAAAATCCCGAGATCAAATTTCAAATTTTACATTTGAATAGTATAATAGTTATTATACTTAGTATAAAACCACTATTATTCCTAATATAATAGTTATTATAATGAATAATATCGTAGAAATATTTAAATCATCGGTGATAAAGAAAATGTTAATATTCAATTTCACATTTCACATTTCAACACTATATAGTAATTGTATCAAGTTTAATGATTACTATACTGGATATAATAACTATAAACAAACAATTAATGATTATTCTTATTTTTACATATTGAAAAAACAATTCTTGATACGTGACTTTTGTAAAATTACATTATTCCATGGTCTAAAATTAAATTTTTTTCTTTTTCCTTGTAAAATCCTAAAATCCCATCTTTAATTATAGGGTAAACTTAAAAATATACCATGTGGTTTGATTGATTTGCAAAATAATCATTGTGTAATTTTTCTTTTCAAAAGATAGCTGTGGTTTCATAAGTTTGTAAAGAATGGACAAAAAAGGGTCCCTATTTTGAAATTATATCATAAATAAGGGTAATTTTGTCCATTTTAAATATAAATTTTATTGACTACTTAATAAAAATACAATACACCTTCATAATAAGTTTCAGGATTTTTTTAAAGTACAAATATTTTTTAAAATTAAATTGATGATAACTATAAAAAAGTATAATAAATTTAAAATATTTCAAAATTACTCAAATTTTTATGTGTAATATTCAAATAAATACATTCTATAACCATATTATTTTTAAAGAGAGAATATTTTTTTTCGTTTTGACAACTTTTGAAATCACAAGTAGGACTTGCTTTTATCTTGATTTGATAGTAAATTGTGAATTTTTTATATTTTTGTTACTTATTTATGGATTTTTTTTGCCAACCAAAACAATGGAAATTGTCAAGTTAGAGTTAGGTTAGGTTTCATATTTACACAAATACCCCTTCAGGTTTCCTTTTCTATTATAACTTTCTCTTATTTCCTATTAACACTCATACCACCTATATAATATCCTTTCATGAATTTTTGTTATTGGGAATCAATTGTCGATCTCCTTCTTCCTCCTCCACTAGTTTCTCTTTTCTGTTATCTCATCTTCTTCCTTCTTTGCTCTATTGTTCGACTCGTAAGTTCTTACATGGTTTGTAATCAATATCTTCTCTGTTTTGCTTTCTTTCTTATGTGAGTCTAAGTTTGAATTTTTTATTTCGATTTCTATTTTCTAGGTTATCAATGGAGGATATTGAAGGTTTTCTTCATGTTAATGGATATTTATCGATGATCTTTTTTTTTTTTGTTGATTTTGCTGTTGTTGGAGTTTTAATTTCTTCTTCGACTTTGTTATGATTTGTACTCTCTTCTCGATTTTTTAGTTGATCTTGTTCGATAAAACAATGGAAAAATATAAAATAAATAAAAACATCTTCGAACCCCGTTTCCATCTTTCGGATGTGGATGTGCCAACCAAATTGAAAAGTTCGCCTTGTGGAATTTTCTGATCCAACCTTCAACCAAATAACAAACATAATCAATAGAATATGTATATAACATAAGTAATAAAAACAAGTTAAAGAAACTTTAACACCAATAAGTTGAATCATGTCGAATGACATTGTCCTTAAAGATACTTGTAGTTTCTTCCAGGATTAAACAACTCCTTCACTCTCGATTTGAAAGTGGATTCAGGAACAGAAATGTAATATCATATACAGAAAACAAAAATGAGAAAATAAGTAATCAAATAGAAAGACTAGTTTTTAATCTTAAAAAAATTTAATTTCTAAAACTCAGATTAACAAATTATACAGTGGATAATTGTCCCGTTGAGCCATCAAAATAAAAACTTCAAAATGGTTAAAATAAAGGTTTAATACATGTATAGCTACCTGAACTTGTCCTAAAAAACCTGCTGCCCCCCTGAACTTTCAAAATAACCCCGTAGCTCCCTCAACTTTAAAAAAGTGCATCACTTTGCTCCCTCAGTGCCACATGTCAACTTCTGATTGGAGGGAAAAAAATCAGAAAAATTGCATCTTTGAAAAGTCAAATCAACCAGAAGATGACACGTGGCATAGAGGGAGCAAATTTGTGCATTTTTTGAAAGTTGAGGGAGTTACAGGGTCATTTTTTTAAAATTGAGGGAGCTGCGGGGTCACTTTGAAAATTCAGGGGGCAGTAGGTTTTTTGGGATAAGTTTAGGTAGCTAAACATGTATTAAGCCTAAAATAAATAAGAAATGAATGCATGATATTTATCCCATTCGAAACACAAACAGACAAACTCATAAATTGCATTATTGAATATCTAATTAAATCTCTATTAACAGCCGTAAAACTCCTTTTTATTTGACCGACTAATCAAAACAGTTCTGTAATTCAAACAAAAACCGTATGGCTCACCACTTCAAATAATAAACATATATAATTAATTGTAAAAACCATTCATTGCGACTGTGAAAAGTTGTTACTCCAAAATATATTATTAAATATAGGTCTAATACATCAAGACCCTCTGAAGTTGGTTCAGAAAACCCGATATCACCCTTAACTTTCAAAAAGACCAGTTAGCCCCCTCAACTTGGTAAAAAGGACAAGTTACCCCCTTTAACTTGGCAAAAATGCACTAGTTAGCCCCCTCAATGTCACGTGTCAGAATCTAGTTGGTATGACTTTTCAAAAATGTCATTTTTCTGATTTTTTTCTCTTTAACCAGAAGTTGAAACGTGGCATTGAAGGGGCAAACTGGTGCATTTTTGCTAAGTTAAGGGGGGTAACTAGTCCTTTTTGCGAAGTTGAGGGGGGTAACTGGCCCTTTTGAAAGTTGAGGGTGACATCAAGTTTTCTAAGCCAACTTCAAAGGGGTCTTGATGCATTTGGCCTTAAATATATTATAAAATTATTTACAAAGTAAACTTTGTAACACACAAAATGTTATCTTTTGAAATAACATAACTCAATTTTTCCAACAATCTCCCACTTATTTCAAAAGAAATTTTGATAAAACAATTTTTCTGGATATCTCAAGTTTAACATATAATGCATGACATTGGTGTCTTTTGGACTATGAACCAATACTTGATAGATAAAATTTAATCCACGGAATATTTGGTGAAACATAAAGTTTCTATGAACCAAATAAGCATTACAGTGTAATAAGGATTTTACTATATCGCACTATACCAAAATGCTCTATCTGATAGTGCGGTTTTGCGCAAATAGGCCTTGCTTCTACCTGGTCTTTCATAAGTGCTTTAGTAGATATTGCCAATATTTCATAGAAGCGGTCCCACTTCACACTCACAAAGGTGATTTCATCAAGTGTATATTGCACTTTATACACCACTCATAAGAGATATGAAATTCATTAAGAGTTCTTATAACTCCACCTCTCAGAATATGCAACATATCACTTTAACACATCTAAGATTGAATCAAAATAAATTGTATTAGCAGAACTAACAAAGACTTGTTATTGCCTATATGAACTTACTTCTTGGGATCTCGAATCACATAAGTTGGATTCTCATCTTTGCTTATTTCAAGTTGGCTTAAGTCTCATCCTCTCTAATGTTTTCGAAATAAATAAATTCTTTTTCAAAATTTAATTTTCAAATTCAATCAGATGATTTGATCAGAATCATCCTTAACTCAGATAGTTGACGGACATAATTTCATGTTTATGTTGTTATTCACAACAATATGTCTCAAACGCATAAATATACTTTTGCCATTAAAGGTCTTATGTCTTGAAATAAATATTTCCATTTGGAGTTCAAAATGTATATATATACATTGAATGTATTGATTTAACTTCTTAAAATAACACATACTAAGGTTATTGTGTTAACCACTCAGTCTCATTATATTCCAACTCTCAAGCAAATAACTATGATTGATAGTTTGCTTAGTTGGTTTCAATATTATTTATTCATTACCAAAAGTGAAAACATAACCACTAGTGAATTTCTTCACATATGAATCAAAGCTTCAATCAACATGACTATATCATTCTAGCATAGTGTGAAATTCATTACGTATAATATCGTAATTCATGATATCTCAAAATATTTTATAACCCTCAAAATGACTTAAAAACAACAAACTCTATTATAGTTTGTATAGTTGACATTCATATTATTCCACCACCAAGAGTGAAATAATTATTAATAAATATGTCTCATCTTAATCAAAAGATTATTATTATCATACCCTTTTAACACAACAAATTTTCACAATATAACTATCATTAGCTCATGGTATCTCTCAAATATTTTTACAAGCCTTGTTATGGCTTCTCATTTACCATTATTTCTCTTCAATGGAATTTCGTAATCATAAGTGTTACACAAACTTCTAAAAGAAGTTTCTCAACATAATGTACTTTCATTCATCCTTATTATTCTCATACCAAAAGAAATTGCATATTCTTTTCTCACTTGAAGTTGTTGAAAAATCAATTGAAAATATTTTATGGAGAAAAACTCAATTTATTTTCTCTATCTCAATAAAAGAAGTTGAATTATTTTCTCTATCTCAAAATGTGCAAATAACATCCTTTATAGAGAAACAAAAGAGTTGTTAAAAACCTTTTAGAAACCTTTATATTGTTCTCAACTTCAATAAATTTCACAACCTTTTCATTCTCTTCAAAGAGAAACAAATAATGTAAATCACATATGTAAAAATAAAATTTATTACTCTCAATGTAATAAATAATCTTTTTCAACACACATATAATAAACATACTGTTAGGATTGAATATCCCACATCACTCTCGGATAATCCACTGAGCTTGTATATAAGCAAGCCCTGAAGGCCTTAACTTGAATGACGCGTTTTAAAGATGTGAGGTTAGCCTTGAACGGCGTCAAAGTGGACAATATCATTCAAGCTTTATATAACATGTTATTAGTACGATCATGATGAGGGGGTGTGTTAGGATTGAATATCCCACATTGCTCCCGAATGATCTACTGAGCTTTTATATAAGTAAGGTCCTGAAGGTTTTAACTTGAATGATGCGTTTTAAAGCCGTGATGTTGGCCGCCAAAGCGGACAATCTCGTTCAAGCTGTTTATAACACGTTATCAGCATGATCGCGATGAGGGGGCGGGGGTGTTAGGATTGAATATCCCACATTGCTCTCAGATGATCCACTAAGCTTGTATATAAGTAGGGCCCTGAAGGCCTTAACTTGAATTATGCATTTTAAAGCCGTGAGGTTGGATGTGAACAGTGCCAAAGTGGACAATACCTTTCAAGTTATTTATAACACGTTATCAGTACCATCACGATGAGGGGGTGTGTTAGGATTGAATATCCCACATCGCTCTC
This sequence comes from Euphorbia schlechtendalii, assembly GCA_949673415.1. NCBI lineage: Eukaryota > Viridiplantae > Streptophyta > Magnoliopsida > Malpighiales > Euphorbiaceae > Euphorbia > Euphorbia schlechtendalii. The sequence goes on along the minus strand of CATIWQ010066633.1, from coordinate 4,935 downwards.
AGATGATCCACTGAGCTTGTATATAAGCAGGGCCCTTAAGGCCTTAACTTGAATGATGCGTTTTAAAGCCGTGAGGTTGGTCGTGAACAGTACCAAAGTGGACAATATCGTTCAAGCTGTTTATAACACGTTATCAACACGATCGCGATGAGGGGGTGTGTTAGGATTGAATATCTCACATCGCTCTCAGGCCCTTGAAGGCCTTAACTTGAATAACACGTTTTAAAGCCATGAGATTGGTCGAAAATGGCGCCAAAGCGGACAATATCATTCAAGCTGTTTATAACACTTTATCAGCATGATCGCGATGAGGGGGTGTGTTAGGATTGAATATCCCACATCGCTCTCGGATGATTCACTGAGCTTGTATATAAGCAAGGCCCTGAAGGCCTTGACTTGAATGACACATTTTAAAACCGTGAGGTTGCGGACAATATCGTTCAAGCTGTTTATAACACATACTATAAATTGATATATAGATAAAATATGGTTGTTGAAAACTTGGAATACATATGTGTATAAAAAATGTATATTTTCTCTACTTTAAGAAAATATAAATAATTATTCTCTTCTTTTCTCATATGAAAGAAAAACTACATATTCTCACTTGAGTAAAATTAATGAGCTTTGGGTATAAAATAAAAACTTACTATCACACTTTAAAAAATAACATATTGTAGAAAGTTTTTTTATTTCCCAAAAATAGAAATTAAAACTTCATTGAACCCCCACACTTTCAAAAATAGGAAACAAACCCATAATTTAAAAAATTTTGTATTAGAAGGAAAAACCATCTTCTAACTCATATGGTGGTTCCACAAAAACTAAAAAATTTTCTTTTCCTCAAAAATCAAAAAGAAAATTTCTCACAAAATACTAACACGAGATTTTGTCTCATTTGAATAAAATATTCAGTTAACATTATTGTATCTTTTTAATACAATCGATGTCCACAAAATAATACCATAACACATGGTAATTCTTAAGAATTTCACAATACTTAATATGTTGCCCAATAACCATTTTTCCTCTTTATTATGATCATAAGGGATACACATAAACTTCTTAAGAAGTTTCTCAATAAAGTGCTTTAAGACATCATCATTTATCCTTATGATTCTCTTTCTCAAAATCATATTAAGTACATGACATATATACAACATTATATATGTTCAACACAAACTATCAACAAACAAATTAAGGTTTTTGAACCTTATTACAATACCCCACATTTTTAAATATCTCACTTTTGAAGATAACTTCTCTCACATATCGTAGAGTCTGTACTACTCCCACGTTAGCACCGGGATCACCACCCATCAATTAGAACCGTTGTTCCTTTTGCCATTGCCCTCATAAGGAAATCTGTTACACAAATTATGAATTTTAGTATGACATAAACTACAAAATATCCTTTAAGATTGTTGGATAAAACAATGGCCAAATATAAAATAAATAAAATATCTTCGATCCCCGTTTCCATCTTTCAGATGTGGATGTGTAAACCAAATTGAGAAGTTCGCCTTGCGGAATTTTTTGGTCCAACCTTCAACCAAATAACAAACATAATCGATAGAATATGTATATAACATAAGCAATAAAAACAAGTTAAAGAAACTTTAACACCGATAAGCTGAGTCAAATCGAATGACACTGTCCTTAAAGGATACTTGTAGTTCCTTCTAGGATTAAACAAATCTTTCACTCTAGAGTTGAAAGTGGATTCAAGAACTGAGATGCAATATCATATCCGATAAGTTGACATGTTTGGTATGAAATTCTGAAATGGTTGGGCATGCCACTACCGATTCCTTCTAGCCTAATGAGTTTCTACGACATTTGGCAAGAGTTCTTTTACCTAGGTATTCACTTGGACTTCGGTACATCCCTTTGGTTTATAATCACATGAAGGCTTTGGAAGCGCCGCAATAAGTTGATCTTTGAGAGAAAACATGATCAAGCCGATATCCCTATCTCTAGCATCAATATTTGTTGGTTTATATTTCGTTGTAATAGAAGTAATGTTTGTACTTCGGTTTCGTATTTGTTTGTTAATCCGGATCTTTTGCTTTGTACCTAAGTTAACATTCTTCTCTTGAGAATGGTAACTAATTTATTAATAAAAGAGAGGCGGGAGTTTTGTAGGCAAGTGGGGAAACCAACCTAGTTGGGGACCTTGCTCCTGAAATTTTCTCCCGTCTCAACCTTTTAGCTTTCGAAGGGTCACACTGATCCTTCGAGAGTTTTTCAAAAAATATATCCAGAATACAAAAAGGAGAAAATAAGTAATCAAATAGAAATACTAGTTTGTAATCTCTAAAAAAAATTAATCTCTAAAACTCAGATTAGCAAATTATCTAGTGGATAATTGTCCCGTTGATCCATCAAAACAAAAACTTCAAAATGCTCAAAATAAATAAGAAATGAATGCATGGCATTTATCCCATTTGAAACACGAACGGACAAACTCATAAATTGCATTATTGAATATCTAATTAAATCTCAATTAACAGCCGTAAAACTCCTTTTTATTTGACCAACTAATCAAAACAGTTTTGTAATTCAAACAAAAACCGTATGGCTCATCACTTCAAATAATAAAACATATATAAGTAATTGTAAAAACTCATTGATTGCCAGTAAGAAAAGTTGTTACTCCAAAATATATTATTAAATATATTATAAAACTATTTACAAAGTAAACTTTGTAACACACAAAATGTTATCTTTTGAAATAAAATAACTCAATTTTTCCAACAGATCTGCATTATTAGCTTCGAGTTTGTGATTTAAAATGTATTATAATTATAAATTTGTATTTAGATAGAGATGGAATTTCTTTGAAAATAAAAAAAATCTCAAATTTGTCATTTTTGCTATCTTCTTCTTCACTCAACCTTTTTATTTTGCACAAGAGTTATATATTTGTCATACACCTATTATATATATTGTTTTTGCTTTAAAATTGTGTTAATGCGCTTCCGTTTTAAAAGTTATGCATTGTAATCTCATGCTAATACAAATTACAATACATATTGTAGAACCCAAGTTAATAGTACTTAAACATACTTAGTAGTTTTGGAAATAGCAAACTGTCTAGGATAATGAAATTAATTGAGTACTAAGTGGACTCTTAATTAATAAAGCTAACTTGAGTTTATTTAAGGGAAAACAACTCAGTTTTTGCTGGAAAATTAATTAAGTTATGACTTAGAGTAGGAAAAGCTAAGTCTATGCTAAGTACTACGTAGTCTAGAGTACACGTAGAGACTTTATGACACATGTGCTACTAACGTTGCTTGTGAAGGAACAGAATATTCCTTAGTTGCTTTTTAGGAGAAAATGCGCTGAAATTAATGAAAATTCCAGTGTTCCTCACAATGCAAAAAAGTTTTAGTACGGAATGTCGGGGATTCCTCACTACAGACCAAGTAAAAGGAATTCTCTATCATGCACCGTGTCTCAAGTGTCCTCGCGCGACTCTGTCAATTTCAGCAAGGTCAACCAATTGGAAGACTCCACGTTGAATTCTAGCATGCCTCTCTCAGAACCAGATTGCTTGAAGATAAACGGGAATTTTTCAACGAAATTTTATCACGCCTCAAAGGAACAATTCTGTGTACTAAGGCAATTGATTGGTATGGTAAATCCATGATGAAGAAGAAGGATGAAAATCTCAAAATTTTGGCTAAGTGTTGGAGATCAAGCATGAGAAGACACATGGATAACACCGTTAAGTATTTAAATCCGTCAAGTATTTAAAGTAACGGCGTCAGAAATAGTTCGCGGTTAAAATTCAAATCTCTACGTTTTCAAAAAGATGCACATTTGAATAGGAACCGTTTTTACCAAAACTCACCATTTTACTGAAGTGGTTAATTAGAGGTCAATCGCAGTGTCCATTCTCAGCATGAGATGAGATAGTAACACGTATCCATGAGTGCTGTGATCGTCTATATACGTAGAACAGTTGAAGAGAGAATGTTACTTGCTTTCTGCGAACTTGAAATCTCAGAGCATTCGAACCCTAATCTTTTCTTCTTTCAATTTCCTCTCAAATCTCTCAAATGGCAAAAACCAAGATCACTTTCAGAATAAAAAACACCACTACCATGAAGATTGTGGTGAATGTAGAAGGAAAGATGGAGAAGTTAACCCTTGAAGCGAGAACTCATCTTGCTAAAGTGGAATGGGAAGATAGCTTGGATTTTGGCCTAGCGTATGTGTGAGCGGGTGACACGGAGCGGTGGGCCTAGAGCGCGCGAGGGTTCATAGGCACGGTCCACCGGGGTGTTTAAAAAACAGATGAAGGAAGAAAAGCACCGGGTCTGGGACCCGAAAAAAAAGGTTTGAAAGATAAAAGGGCGAAAACGTTTTAGATCGGTTCGAACCCGAATCCGCCATCTCTCAGTGTGGAGTCACCACCTGGATCAGCTCTTTCCAGGAATTAGAGTCCTGTGAGGCTTAACGTCCGGGGGACGGCCCACCAAGACATAGAGATTCGGGTCCGGGATAAGTTGCTTATTTCTTAAGTGACCACAATATATTACATCTACAGAAAACCGTTTTCTTTTAATTGTGCATACTCGCACTTATGTCATTTTTGGAGTTAAATGCATGATTCACGTATTGCGAAATAATAAAACATTCACAAAAACGGAAAAATAAATCATCCACAAAAACAGTAAGTAAATGCGGAAAGTAAATGCGGAAAATAAAATTACAAGGCTTAAAAAATCGGGAGATGCAACCACCCACTAACCTATTATTTACATTTTCCATAAGATATGTGCAATACCCGAAGGAAAATAAAAGCTTAACATACATCTAACCTGCATCCACAAAGGTTAGCACAGGAGATATATCACGTATGCTCGATTTGATTTTGATGAGGCCCGTGTGGCCTAATTAAAACATCGGCGATTCAAAGTTGTT